>JAMYXO010001053.1:0-30000 GCA_033310375.1 Conus canariensis
GAGAGAGAGAGAGAGAGAGAGAGGGGGAGACAGAGACAAAACAGACAGAGACAGAGATTTTTAAATAAAGGCCCCGTTATAAAGGTACCCTTTCTAAAATCGTCTTGCGAAGTGTGGAGCCACCAACGTCCATTTTCCCCTCCTCAGTTTCATTTCCCCTTTCAAATTTCATTTTGTAGACACGAGAAACATCAGTCCCCCGTTAGCTGCGAAAAAAGCGCCTTCCACCTTATAGACCTTCTTCGTCCCCCCATCGTTTTCCCCCGTTGTTCGTTGTTCTCGTTTTTCGTCGTGGTATCTTCGTCCTCTCCCTGCTTAAACAAACCTCTTTCTGTTTTGTTTTGTTGTTGTTGTTGTTGTTTTTGTTGTTATTTGGTTTAAATTCTTTCCTTTCCCCGCCGCCCCTTCCGGTGGGGGCCACTTTCCCTGTCTGTGCCTAATGTTTTTCCCCTCTGCCTGAAATGTTTTCCCTGTCTGCTGTTTTGTTTGTCTCCGTCTCTCTTTTTCTGTCCCCTGGGTTTAAATTTTTTTCCTCCCAAGCTCTTGACCTTTTGTCTTAATAATTTTTTCCGTTTTTGGATTTCAGGGAGGGGCCCTAAAATTTGGCGCAAAGGGGCCAAAGAAATTTCCCCGGGCTGGTTTCCCTCTCTCCCCTCTCTCTCTCCCCCTTCTCTCTCTCCCCTCTCCCCCCCCATCTCTCTCTCCATCCTCCCCCTCTCTCTCCCCCGCAAGAGGGGTGTATTTGGCTTGTTTTTTTACTTGTTTGTATGTTTGGCGCATACTTTGCGGGGCGAGAATGCCTGAATACTTTTATGAAACGTGCCGCGCCGCGGGGTTTTGGTGTTTGCTCAAAAGAAAAATTAAAAAATATAGAAGATCAAAACCCTGGTAACTCCCATGCCCTATGTTTAAAAATTTTCAAGACCCCCCCAAACGCGCTCAACTAAAATTTTTCCAAGTTGACGCGCAATAATGAATCTTAAAAAAGAACACGAAGAAAGGGAAAAAAAAAATAAAAAAAAAAGGAAGGACGAAAAAAAAAATGAAGGAAGAGGTAGGGGGGCGGGGGGGATGACAAATAAAGACGGAAATTGCACGAGGGGCGACGATTCGGGAAAAAGACTAGGAGACACCTATATAGCAGGCCCCCTGTCTCAGTCAAATATAGCGGGGCCTCTGTCTAATCTATATAGAAACCCCCTTTCTGTCTAAATCTAAAAGCAGGCCTCTATGCCCAATCAAAAAGCGGGGGGCCTCTGTCTCAATCTATATACCCGGGGGCCTCGCCCTCAATCTCCAAAAAGGGCCCTCTTTCTCAATCTAAATAGGGGCCCTCAATGTCAATCTATATAGCAGGCCTCGGGGGCAGACTATGTAGCAGGGCCCCGTGAAAAACTATATAGAAAGGGCCCCTTTGGGGTCAAACTATATAGCAGGGCCCCTGTTCAAACTATACACATGGCCCTGGGGTCAAACTAATACCCCCGGGGGGGCCCCTCTGTGAAAAACTATAAAGCAGGGCCCCCGTGTCAAACTATTTTAGCGGGGCCCTTTCTGTTTCAAACTATATAGCAGGGCCCTGTGTCAAACTATATAGCGGGGCCCCCCTGTGTCAAACTATACAGCTTTGGCCCGGTGTAAAAACTAATATAGCATGGCCCTGTGCCCAAACTATAAACAGGCCCCGGGTTTTCAAACAATAAAAAGAAAGGGCCCGGGTTTTCAAACTAAATGGCGGGGGCCTCTGTGTCAAACCTATATAGCATGGCCCTGTTTTCAAACTACATAGCGGGGCCCCCTGTTTAAAACCCTATACACCCATGCCCCCTTTTTGTAAAAAACTATTTTAGCAGGGCCTCTGTGTCAAACTATATAGCGGGGCCCTATGTTCAAACTATATAGCAGGCCTCTGTTTTCAAACTAAAATAGGGGGGCCCTCTGTTTCAAACTAAATAGCGGGGGGCCTTTGTGCCCAAACCCAATAGCGGGGCCTCTGTTTCAAACTATATAGCAGGGGCCTCGTGCCCAAACTATATAGCGGGGCCCCTCTGTGTCAAACTTTTATAGCATTCCCTTTAAAGGGTCAAACAAAAAACGGGGGCCTCTGTGTCAAACTATATAGCAGGCCTCTGTGCTTTGGCCGGGCCCCGGCTTAACGTCCACACCGTCGTCAGGGGAGGGGAGCAGGGAAAAGGGGGGAGGGACTCTACTAGGGGGAAAGGTGGAAGGGGAATTTTCACACACACAAACAGCATGAAGGCTTGGCAAATTTTAACAAGTTTAAACGCTGCAGGAAAGGATCCTCAAACCGTCCCTGTCTTACAGTTTTAAGGCACGACACTCCGCAAGGGGTATGTCATAACGCTACGTCAGCTCTGCTTAAAAAAGGGAAATCATAGCACGGTTTTGCTTAAAACCTGTTTGGGTGGTCAGACATGTCATATAAAGAACATTCCAATAGGGAAAAATGATTTTTTTTCGGGAAAAAAGCAAGAGAAAAAAAGAATGGAGGTGGGTTTCGGGCTCGCGGGAAAACCCAAAACCCGTTTCGAACATCCCCAAAGTTAACCGTGCCCATGGTTTTTCCCTGTCTTTACTCCCACTCAACCCCAATTATGCACGTTTCCCCATGGTCATTTTTTACATACAAAAACATACATACATACATACAAACATACATACATACATACATACATACAATCCCAAATGGCAAAAAGCCTCTGGTTTTGGAAAAAAGACAGACTTATTACCAAGTGGGCAAGGGGGCCCCCCTTTTTTCCAACTAGTGTTCAGACCCGATTGGCATTAACCACATCACATTAAAAGTCGGGGCAGCCAAAGCGAGAAGGGTTGGGGGTTTTTCCTCTCAAGGCTTTCGGGGTATTGTCCCTTTCCCTTTTTTTAAAGACGAAAAAAAGAGAAAGGTTTAAAGAAGACAGCAGTCCCAAATAAATTTTTTACCTTTAGAGATTTCCCCTCACCTTTCAAAGGTAACGAAAACACAGTCCCAAAATATTGTTTAAAACCCCAAAAGATGCACTCAAGAGAATTAAAAAAAATGTGGGTTTCGGCCCCACCCAGCCCGCCCAGCTCCAACCGGCCCCGGAAATTTTGGGCCCCCCAAAAAAAAAAAGCCCCCCCTTTTTTTGGGGGGGTTTTTTAACGCCCCAAAATTTTTTTTTGGGGGGGGGAAAAAGGGGGGGGGGGTTTTGGGGGGGAAAAAAAAAAATTTTTTTTTTTTGGGGGGGCCCCAATTTTTTCCCTTTTTCCCCCTTTTTTAAAAAAAAGGGAAACCCCCCAAAGGGTTTTTTTTTTAAAAAAAATTTTTAAATTTCATACCTTCCCTTTTTTTTAAAAAAAAAAAAAAGGAAAAAAATTTTTTTTTTTGGGGAAAAAAAAAAAAAAGGAAAAAAAAAAAAAACCTTTAAACCCCCAAAAAATTTTCCCTTTTTTTCCAAAAACCCCCATTTTCCCCTTTTGGGAAAAGGGTTTTTCCCTTTGTTACAAAAAAAATTTTAAAAAAAAAAATTTAAAAATTTTTTAAAAAATTTTTTTTTAAAAAAAAAATTTTTTTTTTTTTGGGGGGGGCCCCCCCCTTTTTAAACCCGGGGTTTAAATTTAAAACCCCCTTTTAAAATTTTTTTTAAAAAAAAAAATTTTTTTAAAAAAAATTTTTAAAAAAATTTTTCCTTTGGGTTTCCCCGGGGGTTTTTAAAAAAAAAAAAAATAACCCCCCCCTTTTTTTAAAGGAAACCAAAAAAAAAAAAAAAAAAAGGGAAAAAAAAAAAAATTTTTGGGGCCCACCCCCCCAAAAAAAAACCCCCCCCGGGAAAAAGGATTTTTAAAAAAAAATATTCCTTTAAAAAAAAAACCCCCAAAAAAAAAAAAAGGTTTTTTTTAAAAAATTTTTAAAAAAAAACTTTTTTTTTTTTCCCCCCCTTTTTTTTAAAAAAAAAAAATTTTTTTTAAGGAAAAATTAAGTTTTTTTTTTCCCCCCCAAAAAAAAGGTTTAACCAAAAAACCCCCTTTTCCCCCCCCCCCAAAAAAAAAATTTTTTTTAAAATTTTTTTAACAATTTTTTTCCCCCCCAAAAAAAAAAAAAAGGGGGTTTTTTTTAAAATTTTTTTTTCCCGGGTTTTTTTTAAAAAAAAAAAAATTTTTTTAAACCCCTTTTTGGGGTTTTTTTTTAAAAAAGGGAAAAAAAAAAAAATTTTTTTTTTAAAAAAAACCCAAAAACCCAAAAAGGGAAAAAAATTTTTTAAACCCCCCCCCTTTTTTTTCCCAACCCCCCAAAAAAAAAAATTTTAACCCCCCCCAAAAAAAACCCCCAAAAAAAAAAATTTTAAAGAAATTTTTTTTTTTTTAAAATTTAAAAAATTTTTTTAAAAAAGGTTTTTTTTTTAAATTTTAAAAACCCCTTTTTTCCCTTTTTTTTTTTTTCCCTTAAAAACCTTTTTAAAAAATTTTGGGCAGAAAAAAATTTAAAAAAATTTTTTTCCCCAAAAACCCTTTAAAAAAAACCCCCCCCAAAAAACCCCCCCCCCCCAAAAAAAAAAAAATTTTTAAGGGGGTTTTTTTTTTTTAAAAAAACCCTTTTTTAAATTTTTTCCCCTTTTTTTTTTTTTTGGGTAAAAAACCCTTTAAAAAAACCCCCCCCCCAAAAAATTTACTTTGGGGAAAAAAAAAAATTTTTCCCCCTTTTCCCCAAAAAAAAAATTCCCTTAAAAAAAATTTTTTTTTTAAAAAGGGTTAAAATTGTTTTTTTAAAAATTTTTTTTTTTTTTTTGGGGGGTTTTTTTTCCCACCCCCTTTTTTTTTAAAAAAATTTTTTTTAAATTTTTGGCAAAAAAACCTTTTTTGTGAAAAAACCAAAAAATTTTTTTTTTTTTTTAAAACCCCCCCAAAAATTTTTTTTTTTTTTCCCCCCCCCCCTTTTTTTTTAAAACCGGGAAAAATTTTTTTAAAACGTTTTTTAAAAATTTTTTTTTGGGTTTTTTTTTTTTCCCCCCTTTTTTTTTTCCCCCAAAAAAATTTTTTCCCCCCAAAAAATTTTTTTAAAAAAATTTTTTTAAAATTTTTTTAATTTCCCCCTTTTTCCCTTTAAAAAAAAAAGGGGAAATTTTCCCAAAAAAAAAGGGGGGGTAAAAAACCCCCTTTTTTAAAAAAATTTTGGTTTTTTTTTTCCCCCTTTTTTTAAATTTTTAAAAATTTTTTTTTTTCCCGGGGGAAATTTTTTTAAATTTTTTTAAAACAAAAAAAAATTTTTTTTTTTGGGGGAAAATTTTAAAAAATTTTTTTTTTTTTTTTTTAAAAAAAATTTTTTTGGGGGGGGGAAAAAAAACCCAAGGGTTGGTTTTTCCCCGGGTTTTTTTTTTTTTAAAAAAAAAATTTTTTTTTTGGGGGGGAAAAAAAAAAAATTTTTGAAAAAGGGGTTTTTTCCCCCCTTTTCCCTTTTTTTTTTTAAAAAGGGAAAGGGTTTAATTTTTTTTTTTTTTAAAACAAAAAAAAACCCCCCAAAAAAAAAAAAATTTTTTTTTTTAAAAAAAAATTTTTTTTTTAAAAAAAAAAAGGGGGGGGTTTTTTTTTTAAAGAAAAAAACCCTTTGGGGGGGAAAAAAAATTTTAAAAAAAACCCCTTTTTTTTTAAAAAAAATTTTTTTTAAAACCAAAAAAAAAATTTTTTTTTGGGGCCCGGGGGGGGGTTTTTAACAAAAAAAAAAACCCCCCGGTTTTTTTTTTTTTTTCCCCCCAAATTTTTTAAAAAAAAAAAACCCCCAAAAAAAAAATTTTTCCCCCAAAACAAATTTTAAAAATTTTTTGGGGGGAAAAATTTTAAAAGGGGCCAAAAAGGTTTGGGAAAAAAAACCCCCCCAAAAAAAAAGGGGGCCCGGAAAAAAAAAAATTTTTTTTAAAATTTTTTTAAACCCTTTTTTTAAAAAAAAAACCCCAAAAAAAAAAAATTTTTGGAAAAAAAAAAAAAAAAAAAAAAATTTTTTAAAATTTTTTTTTTTGGGGGGGTTTCCCCCGGGAAAAAAATTTTTTCCCCCTTTTTGGGGGGGCCAAAAAAAAAAAAAAAAATTTTTTTTTGGGTTTTTTAAAAAAAAAAACCCCAAAAAAAAAAAAAAAAACCCCCAAAGGGGCCCCCCCTTTTTTTTTTAAAAAGGAAAAAAAAAAAAAAAAAAATTTTTTTTAAAAAAAAAAAGGGGAAAAAAAAAATTTTTTAAGGGCCCAATCCAAAAAAAAAAACCCCCCCCCCCCCCCCAAAAAAAAAAAAGGGGGGGGGGTTTTTTTTTTTAAAAAAAAGGAAAACATTTTTTTAAAAAAAAACCGGTTTTCCTTTAAAAAGGGAAAAAAAAATTTAAAAAAACCCTTTTGGGGGGAAAAAAAAAAAAATTTAAAAAAAAGAAAAAAAAAAAAACCCAAAAAATTTTTAAAAAATTTTTTTTTAAAAAATTTAAAAAAAAATTTTTTTCCCAAAATTTATTTTTTAAAAAGGGGGGGGCCTTTCCCCCCCCAAAAAATTCCCCGGGGAAAAAATTTCAAAAAAACCAAAAACCCCTTAAAAAAAACCCCCAAAAAAAAAAAATTTTAAAAAAAAAATTTTCCCAAAAATTTTTTTTTTTTTTTCTGGGGGTTTAAAATTTTTTAAAAAAAAAAGGGGTTTTTTTTGGTTTTTAAAAACCCCTTTTTTATTTTTTTTAAAACCCCTTGGGGTTTTTGGGCCTTTTTTTTCCCCAAAAAAAAAGCTCCCCCAAAAACCCCTTTTGTTTTTTAAAAAAATTTTTTTCCCCAAAAAATTTAAAAGGGGGTTTTTTTCCCAAATGGGGGGGGGGTTTTTTTTTTTTTAAAAAAAAAATTTTTTTTTTTTTTGGGGGGAATTTTTTTTAAAAAAAATTTTTTTTTTTTTGGGGGTTTTTTTAAAAATTTTTTAAAAATTTAAACCCCCCAAAATTTTTTTAAAAAAACCCCCAAAAAATTTTTAAACCCCCCTTTTTTTTTTTAAAAAAATTAATTTTTTTTTTTAAAAAAAATTTTTTTTCCCCCCCAAAAAAAAAAATTTTTTAAATTCAAAAAAAATTTTTTTGGGAAAGGGGAAAAATTTTTTTAAAAAGTTTTTTCCCCCAAAAAAAACCCCCCCCTTTTTGGAAACCTTTTCCCTTTTTTCCCCCCCAAAAAAAAAAAAAAATTTTTTCCCAAAAAAATTTTGGGTTTTTTTTTAAAAAAAAATTTTTTTTTTTTTAAAAAAAAAAAATTTTTTTAAAAAAATTTTTTTTTTTAAAAAAAACCCCCCGGGTGGGGGAAAAAAAAAAATTTTTTAAAAACCCCCCCAAAAAAAAAAAGGGGGGGAAAAGGGGAAAAAGAAAAAAAAAAGGGGGGGGTTTTTTTTTTTTTTAAAAAAATTTGAAAAAAAAAAAGGGGGGGGGTTTTCCAAAAATTTTCAAAAAAATTTTTTTTTTTGGGCAAAAAAATTTTTCCCCAAAAAAAAAAAATTTTTTTTTTAAAACCAAAAAATTTTTAAAATTTTTTAAAAAAAAAAAAAAACAAAAAGAAAAAAACCCAAAACCGGAAAATTTAAAGGTTGGGGTTTTTTTTTTTCCCCAAAAATTTAATTTTTGGGGGAAAAAATTTTGGGAAAAAATTTTTTTAAAAAAAATTAAAAATCCCAAAGGGGGAAAAAAAAAAAAAGGGCAAAAAAATTTTTTAAAAAATTTTTTTTTAAAAAAAATTTTTTAAAACCCCGGGGAAAAAAAAAAAAAAAAAATTTTAAAAAAAAAACCCCCAAAAAAAAAAAAAATTAAAATTTTTTAAAACCCCCCCAAAAAAAGGTTTTAATTTTAAAAAAAAAAACCCCCCCAAAAAAAATTTTAAAAAAAAAAAAAAAAAAATTTTAATTTTTTTTTTAAATTTTTAAAATTTTTAAAAAAAAAAAAAAATTTTTTGGGACCCAAATTTAAAACCCCCTTTTTTTAAAAATTCCCCCGGGGGGGAAAAAAAAAAAAAACCCTTTTTTGGTTTTTTTAAAAACAAAAAAGGTTTAAAATTCCCTTTAAAACCAAAAAATTTCGGGGGGGAAAAGAAAAAAAAAAAAAAAATTTTGAAAAAAAAACCCCTTTTTTAAAAAAAAAAAACCCCCCCCCTTTTTAAAAAAAAAAACCCCCCGGGGGTTTTTTTCCCAAAAAAAAAAAATTTTTCCTTTAAAAAAAATTTTTTCCCCCAAAAAAAAAACAAAAAAAAACCCGGTTTTCCAAAAAAAAAACAAGGAATTTTCCCCAATTTTTAAAAAGGGGTTTTAAATTTTTTTTGGGGAAAAAAAATTTTTTTTCCCCCTTTTCCCCCTTGGGGGCCCTTTTTTTTTTAAAAAGGGGTGGGGGTTTTTTTTTTTTTTTCCCCCAAAAAAAAAAAAAAAAAAAAAAACCCTTTTTCCAAAAACCGAAAAAACCCTTAAAAAATTTAAAAAGCCTTTAAAACCCCCCGGGGGGGAAAAAAAAAGGGGGGTTTTAAACCCCAAATTTTTCCAAAAAAAGGGGTTTTTCCAAAAAAAAAAAAAGGGGGGAAAAAATTTTTTAAAAAAAAAAAAAAAACCCAAAACAAAAAAGGGGGTTTTTTTATTTTTTTAAAAAAAAAAAAAATTTTTCCAAAATTTTTTTTTTTTAAAAAAAAAAAAAAAAAAAAAAAAAAAAAAATTTTTTTTAAAAAAAAAGGGGGGGAAAAAGGTTTTTAAAAAAAAATTTTGAAAAAAAAAAGGGGGGGGGTTTTTTAAAAAAAAACCAAACCCCCCCAAAAAAAAAAAATTTTTTTTTTCCATTAAAAAAAAAAAAAATTTTTTTTTTAAAAAAAATTTCAAAAAAAATTTTTTTAAAAAACCCCCCAAAAAAAAAAAAAAAATTTAAAAAAATTTTTTAAAAAAAAAAATTTGGGGGAAAAACCCCCTTTTGGAAAAAAAAAAACCCCAAAAAATTTTTAAACCCCCGGGGAAAAATTTTAAAAGGGGTTTTTTAAAACCAAAAAAAGGAAAAAAATTTTTTTTTTTTTTTTAAAAAAAAAAAAAAAAACCCAAATTTTAATTTTTTTTTTTTTAAAAAAAAGGGTTTTTTTTTTTTTTTTTAAAACAAAAAAAATTTTAAAAAAAAAAATTTTTTAAAAAAAATTTTTTTTAAAAAACCCCAAAATTAAAAAAAAAAAAAAATTGGCAAAAAAAAAAACCAGGGGGCCCCCCTTTTTTTAAAAAAAAAACCCCCCCAAAAAATAAAAAAAAAATTTTAAAATTTTAAAAAAAAAGGGGGGGAAAAAAAAATTTTTTAAAAAAAAAAAATTTCCAAAAAAAAGGGGTTTAAAAAAAAATTTTTTCCCCCCCCTTTTGTTAAAAAAATTTTTTTAAAAAAAAAAAAAAACCCAAAAAATTTTAAAACAAAAAATTTTTTAAAAAACCCCCCCCTTTTTTTTTTTTAAAAAAAACCCCACAAAACCCCAAAAATTTTTTTTTTTGGCCCTTTTAAATTTTTTTTTCCCCCCCCCCCGGGGAAAAAAAAAAATTTAAAAAACCCAAAAAAAAAAGGGGGTTTTTTCCTTTTTTTTTTAAAAAAAAAATTTTTTTTCCCAAAAAAAAAATTCGAAACCCCTTTTTTTTTTTTAAAAAATTTGGTTTAAAAAAAAAATTTTCCAAATGGGGAAAAGTTTCAAAAAAAATTTTTTCCCCCAAAAAAATTTAAAAAAAAGGGGAAATTTTTTTTTTTAAAATTTTTAAAAAATTTTTTTAAAAAAAAAGGGGGGGGGGGCCCCCCAAAAAAAAATTTTAAAAAAAGGGCCTTTTTTTTTTTTTTTTTAAATTTTTTTCCCTTTTTTTTTCCCCCCAAAAAAAAAAAAAACCCCTTTTTTTGGGGGTTTTTTTGGGGGGGGAAAAAACCCTTTTTTTCCCCAAAAAAGGGGTTTTTTTTAAAAAAAAAAATTTAATTTTTTTTTTTTTTCGGGGGGGGAAAAAAATTTTTCCGGGGGGGCCCCCCTTTTTTGGGGGTTTTAAAAAAATTTACAAAATTGCGGGAAAAAAATCCCCCCAAAATTTTTGGGGGAAAAAAGGGGGGAAAATTTTTTAAAAAAAAAAAATTTGTTTTTTTTCCAATTTAATTATTAAATTTAAAAAAAAAGGGAAGGTTCCCCCAAAAAAAGGGGAAAACAAAAAAAAAACCCCAAAAAAGGAAACCTTCTTTTTTTTAATAAAAAATTTTTGGGGAAAAAAATTCCTTTAAAAAAAAAAAAAAAAAGGGAAAAAAAAGGGGGGGGTTTTGGGTTTTTAAAAATTTTTTTTCCTTAAAATTTTGGGAAAAATTTCCAAATTTTTTTTTAAAATTTTTTTTTTTAAAAAAAAACCCCCCCAAATTGGTTTTTTTTCCCAAAAAATTTTTTTTTTTTTAAAATTTTTTTTTTTTTTAAAAATTTTTTTAAAAAAAAAAAAAACAAAAAAAAAATTTTTTAAAATTTTTTGGGAAAAAAGGTTTTTGGGGGGGTTTTTTTTTTAAAAAAATTTTTAAAAAAAATTTTTTTTCCCCCCCAAAAAATTTTTTTTCCCGGGCCCTTTTTTTTTCCAAAAAAAAAAATTTTGGTTCCCTTTTTTTTAAAAATTTTTTTTAAAAAAAAAAATTTTTTTTTCCCTTTTAGGTTTTTTTTTTAAAAAAAGGTTTTTTTTTTTTTGGGGTTAAAAACCCCCTTTACCCAAATTCCAATTTTGGAAAAAAATTTTTTTTAATTTTTTTGGGGAAAAAAAATTCCGGGAAAAAAAAAAAAAAGGGGGGAAAAAAATTCCCTTTTTTTTTTTTTAAAAAAATTTTTTTTTTGGGGGGTTTTCCCCCGGGGGGAAAAGGGGGGGGAAAAAAAAAAATTTTAAAAGGAAAAAAATTTTTTAAAACCAAAAAAAAAAAAAATTTTTTTTTAAAAAACCCAAAAAAAAACCCTTTTTAAAAGTTTTCCAAAAACAAAAAAAAAATTAAAGGATAAAAAATTTTTAAAAAAAGGGGGGGTTTTAAAAAAAAAAGGGGGAAAAAAACCAATTTTAAATAATTTCCTTTTAAAAAAATTAAAAAAAACCCCCCCGGGGAAAAAAATTTTTTCCCCAAATGAACCAAAATTTAAAAAAAAAATTTTTTTGGGAAAAAATTTTTTTTAATTTTTTTAAAAAATTTTTTTTTTTTAAATTTTTTTCCTTTTTTTTTAAAAAAAAGGGGTTACCCAAAAAATGTTTTTGGGAAAAAAAATTTTTTTTTTTTAAAATTTTTAAATTTTTTAAAAAATTTTTTTTAAAATTTTTTTTTTCAAAAAAAATTTTTTTTTTTTTAAAAAAAAAAAATTTTTTAAATTAAAAAAAAAATTTTGGGGGTTTCGGGGGGGGTTTTTTTTTCCCAAAAAAAAAAAAAAGGGGGGTTCCTTAATTTAAATTTTTTTTAAAAAAAAAAACCTTAAACCCCTTTTTTTTTTTAAAAAAAAAAAAATTTTTTTCCCCAAAAAAAATTCCCCTTTTTTTTAAAAAAGGTTTTTTTTCCCGGGGGTTTTTTTGGTTTTTTTTAAAAAAAAAAAAAAAAAAACCCCCCCCCTTTTTTTTTAAAAAAAAAAAAAAAACCCCCCCCAAAAAAAAAACCCTTTTTGTTAAAAATTTTTAACCTTTTTTTTAAAAAAATTTTTAATTTTTTTAAAATTTTTTTAAAAAAAAGGGGAAAAAAAAAAAATTTTTTAAAGGTTTTTTTTAAAAATAAAAAAAAAAATTTTTTTTCCCCCCAAAATTTAAAAAAAAGGGTTTTGGAAAAAAATTTTTTTTAAAAAAAAAAGAAAAAAATTTTTTTTTTTTTTTGGGTTTTTTAAAAATTAAAAAAAAAATTTAAAAAAAAAATTTTTTTTTTTTTAAAAAAAATTTTGGGTTTAAAAAAAAAAAAATTTTTTTTTTTTTTTTTTTTGGGGGGGGAAAAAAAAATTTTAAATTTTTTTAAAGGTTTTTTTGTTTTTTCCAACCCCCTTTTTTTTTAAAAAAAATTTTTCCCCCTTTTTTTTTGGGGTTTAAAAAAAAAATTTTTTTAACCCTTTTTTTTAAAAAAAAAAAAAAAAAAAAAAGGGGTTTTTTTTTGGGGGGTTAAAAATTTTAATTTTTTGGGGGGCCCCCCCTTTTTAAAAAAAAATTTTTTTTTGGGTTTTTTAAATTTTTAAAAAAATTTTTTTTAAAAAATTAAAAAAAAATTTTTTTTTTAAAGGGTTTTTTGGGGGGGTTTTTCCCAAAAAAAATTTTTTTTTCCCCGTTTTTTTTTTAAAATTTTTTTTCCCCCTTAAAAAACCTTAACCCCCCCCCCCCCTTTTTTTTTTAAAAAAAAAAATTTTTTTTGGGAAAATTTTTTAAAAAAATTTTTTTTCCCCCTTTTAAAATTTCCCTTTTTTTTTTTTCTTTTTGGGGGTTAAAAAAAAAAATTTTGTTTTTTTAAAAACCCCCCATAAACCCCCCTTTTAAAAGGGTTTAAAAAGGGGGGGCCCTTTTTAAAAAAAACCAAAAAAAAAATTTAAAAAAGGGGGGGGGGTTTTTTTTTTTTTTTAAAAAAAAAAAAAAAAGGGGGGGGGTTTTTTTGGGGAAAAGGTTTAAAAAAAAAAAAAAAATTTTTTGAAAAAAAATTTTTTTCCAAAAAAAGGGATTTTTTGGGTTTTTGGAAAAAAAAACCCAAAAAAATTAAAAACAAATTAAAAAAAAAAAATTTTTAAATTTTAAAAAAGGAAAAGGGAATTTAAAAAAAAAAAATTTTTTTGGGGGGAAACCCCCAAAATTTTTTTCCCCCCCCCCCCCAAAAAAAAGAATTTTTAAAAAACCATTTTAAAAAAAAACCTTAAAAAAAACCCAATTTTTTTTTTTCCCCCTTTTTTTTTTTTTCCCAAAAAAAAAATTTTTTTTTCCCCCCAAAAAAAAAAAATTTTTAAAAAAAAAAAAAAAATAAAAAAAACCCTTTTAAAAGGGGGGGGAAAAAAAATTTTTTTAAAAAAAAAAAATTTTTTAAAAAAAAAAAATTTTAAAAAAAATTTTTCCCCCCAAGGTTTTTTTTCCCCCCCCCCCCCAAAAAAATTTTAAAAAAAAAAAAGGGGGGGAAAGGTTTTAAAACCCCCCCAAAAAGGGGGTCTTTTTTGGGGGGGTTTTTGGGGGGTTTTTTAAAACCCCAAAAAAACCCCCCCGGGGGAAAACCCCCTTTTAAAGGGGAAAAAAAAAAACCCAAAAAAATTTTTTTTTTTTGGGGGAAAATTTTAAAAAAATTTTAAAATTCCCCAAAAAAACTTTTTAAATTGGGGGTTTTTTTAAAAAAAAAATTGAAAAAAGGGGAAAAAAAAAACCTTTTTAAAACCCCGAAAAAAAATTTTCCCCAAAAAAAAAAAAAAACCCCCCGAAAAAAAATTTTTTTAAAAAGGGGGGTTTTTTGATTGAAAAAAAAAAAAATTTTTTTCCCAAAAAAAAAAATTTAAAATAAAAAAAATTTCATTTTTTTCCCAAAAAAAAATTTTTTTTTTAAAATTTTTTATTTTTTTAAAAAAAAAACCCCATTTTTTAAAAAAAAAAGGGGGGGCCCCCCAAAAAACCCCCAAAGCCCGGGGCCCGCCCCCCCTTTTTTTTAAACCCCCTTTTTTTCCCCGGGGGGGGGGGGGGCCCCCCCCCCCTTTTTTTTTGGGGGGGGGCCCCCCAAAAAAAAAGGGGGGGGGAAAAATTCCCTTTTCCCAAAAAAAATTTTTTAATTTTTTAAAAAAAAAAAATTTTAAAAAAAATTTTTAATTTTTTTTAAAAAAAAAAGGGGGGTTTTTTTTTTTTAAAAAAAATTTACCCCAAAGAAAAAAACCCAAATTTAAGGTTTTTTTGGGGTTTTTTTTTCCCCTTTTTTTTTTTTCCCCCCGGGTTTTAAAACTTTTTTTTTTCCCAAATCTTTTCCCCCCCCCTTTTCCCCCCTAAAAATTTTCCCTTTTTAAAAAAACCCCCCGGGCCCAAAACCCCCAAAAAAAACATTTTTTGGGGGGCCCCCCCGGGGGGGGGGCCCTTTAAAAAATTTTTTTTAAAACCCAAAAAATTTGGGGGAAAACCCAAAAATTAAAAAAAAATGCCCCAAAAAAACCCTTTTTTTAAAGGCCCCCCCCCTTTTTTTTGGGGGGGTTTTTTCCCCCGGGGGGGGCCCCCCCCCCCCCAAAAAAAAAATTTGGGGGGGGGAAAAAGGGTTTTTAAAAAAAAATTTTTTTTAAAAATTTTTTTTTTTAAAAGGGGGGGTTTTCAAAAAAAACCCAAAAAAATTTTTTTTTTTAAAAAAAAAAAATTTAAAAGGGGGTTTTTTTCCCAAAAAGGGGAAAAAAAAAAAAATTTTTTTACCTCCCCCCCTCCCCCAAAAACCTTTTTTTTTCCCAAAAAAATTTTTTTTTTCCCCCTTTAAAAATTAAAAAGGGGGGGAAAAAATTTTCTTTTTTTAACCCTAAAACCCCAAAAAACCCCCCCTTTTTTTTTTTTTTTTTCCCCCCGGTTTAAAAACCCTTTTTTTTTTTTTAAAAAAAAAAAAAAAAATTTTGGATTTTGGGAAAAAAAAAAAAATTTTTTTAAAGGGGGGGGGGGGAAAAAAAAAAAAATTTTTTTTTAAAAAAAAAAAAAAAAAAAAAATTTTTTTTTTTCCCTATGGGGCCCTTTTAAAAAGGGAAAAATTTCCCCAAAAACCCCCTTTTGGGGGTTTTTTTAAAAATTTTTTTTTTTTTTTGGGGGGTTTTTTTTTTGGGGGGGGGGGGTTTTTTTTTTAAAAAAAAAATTTTTTTTTTTTTTTTTAAAAAAAAAAAAATTTTTGGGGGGGGAAAAGGGGGGGGGGAAAAAAAAATTTTTTAAAAAAAAAAAAGGGGGGGGGGAAAAGGGGGGTTTAATTTTTAAAAAAAAAAAAAAATTTTTTTTGGGGGGGTTTTGGGGGGGGGGGTTTTTTTTTTTTTTTTTTTTTAAAAAAAAAATTTAAGGGGTTTTTGGGGGGGGGGGTTTTTTTTTTTGGGTTTTTTTTTTTTTTAAAAAAAAAAAATTTTTTTTTTTTTTTTTTTTTTTAAAAAATTTTTTTAAAAAAAAAAAAAAAGGGGTTTTTTGGGGGGGAAAGGGGGGGGGGGGAAAGGGGGGGGGTTTTTTTTTTTTTTTAAAAAGGGCCGGGGGGGGGAAATTTTTTAAAAAGGGGGGGGGGGTTGGGAAAAAACCCCCCCCAAAGGGGGGAAAAGGGGGGGAAAAAAAAAAAAAAATTAAAAAAAAAAAAGGGGGTTTAAGGGGGGGTTTTTGGGGGTTTTTTAAAAATTTTTGGGAATTTTTTTTTTTAAAAAGGGGGGGGGGGGGGGGAAAAAAAATTAAAAATTTTTTTTTTTTTTTAAAAAATTTTTGGTTTTTTGGGGGGTTTTTTTTAATTTTTTTTTTTAAAAAATTTTTTAGGGGGGGAAAAGGGTTTTTTAAAAAATTTTTAAATAATTTTTTAAAATTTTTAAAATTTTTTGGGGTTTTTAAATTTTTGGGGTTCAAAAGGGGGGGTTTAAAAAAAAAAAAAAAATCTTTTCTTTTTTTTTTTTTTTTAAAAAGGGGGGGAAAAAGGGGGGGTATTTTTTTTTTTTTTTTTTTGGGGGTTTTTAAAAAAAAGGGGGGGTTTTGGGTTTTTGGTTGGGTTTGGGGGGGGGGGTTTGGTTTTTTTTTTTTTTTTTTGGGGGAAATTTTTTTTTTTTTTTTTAAAAAAAGGGGGGGGAAAAAATTTTTTTTTTTTTTTTTTGGGTTTTTGGGGCAAAATTTGGTTTTTGGGGGTTAAAAACCCCTTTGGGGGGGGGGGGGGGAAAGGGGGTTTTTTTTCCCCCCCCTTTTTTTGGGGGGGGGGGGGGGGGGGGCCCCCCCCCAAAAAAAAAAATTTTTTTCCCCAAAGGTTTTTTTTTTTAAAAAAAAATTTTTTTTTTTAAAAAAAAATTAATTTTTAAAAAAAAAGGGGGAAAGGGGGAAAAAATTTAAACCCAAAACAAACCCAATTTTAAAAAATTTTTTTTTTTTTAAAAAAAAATTTTTTTTTTTTTGGGGAAAAAACAAAAAAAACCCCCTTTTTTTAAAAAAAAAAAAACCCCCCTTTTTTTTAAAAAAATTTGGTTTTGGTGGATATTTTAAAATGCCCTTGGGCACATCTGTTGAATCTTTTTTCCTGAATTCATTTCCAAGGTACGTTTTTTTTTTAAACCCCCCTTTTAACCCCCCCCTTTTCCTTTTTTTTTTTTTTTTTAAAAAGGGGGGCCCCCTGAAGCTGTAGTAAACAACGCAGTTTTATGTTTTATTAATAATTAAAATTATTTTTATTTTTTAAAAATGACAAACCCAAAAAAATATTACTAACCCTTTTATACCCCTTCTGCCCGTTAAAAGGAGGCCTAAGTGAGGATACACAAAGGGTTTGGGAAAAAACCGTTAAAAAAAGAACCCGCAAAATCTTGGCAAACTAGACTTTGTAGACTCAGCAAAGCAATTTCTGTTTTTGCAGCTTCACTTGCTACGAAAGATTTTTTTGTTTTAAACAAGGAATAATTCCAGACAGTATCAATATGTAAAATTAAAAAATACATTTATAAAAAAGGCTTCACTCGTAATGATGATAGGGGGCGCAGTGGTTTTAAAAACGCTTTCTTTTAGCGGGAATTTAAATTTCGCGTTTTTGTAAAATACAAAAAAAAGATGAAGAAAAAGACATAACAGACTATGGGGCAACAGCCCCCCCAATTCCCAAAAAACCATATGAAAACCCCAAAAATTACCATTAATTTTAATTTAAAGACAAACTTAAAAAACAGGGACAGCCCCAAAAACCCTTTAAAGAAGGGTTTACCGCAATAAAAAGAATAATTTTTTAAATAAAAGGCCCAAAAAAATTGGGGGAAACATTGGGGGCCCCCCAAATTCACGAATTTTATCCCCCTTTTATAAAAAAAAAGACGCAAAAAATATTGTTTTTGGGGGGGTTGGGAAAGTCTTTGTGTAAAATTTTTTGCCCAAAGGTTTTTGGCTGAAAAAAAATGAAAAGATTTATTTTAAAAATTTTGGGAAGGGGGGGGGGGGTTGGGAAAATCCCGGAATTAAAAAAGTTAAACCCAAAAAGCGGGTTGGGGGAAAAAGAAAAAATTTTTTAAAAAAAATTTGGGTTTATTAAATTGGTTGAAAAGGGGAATAAAAAAAAAATTAAAGGGTTTTATATTTTTGGGGGGGTTTATGAAAAATAAGGGTTTTAAAATTTATTTGGGGGGAAAAGGGGGGGTGGGTTAAAAAAAAAGGGGTTTAGTGGTGTGTTTTTGGGGGTTTAAGAGGTTTAAATTGGTGTTTGTGGAGGAAAGAAAATTTTTGGGGGAAAAAGAAAATTTATTTTTAAAAAAGAGTAAATTAAAAAGGCATTTAAAGGGGTTTACAGATACGGGGGAAACCTTTTAAAAAAAGTTAATGAAAGGGGCTTTTTTGGGGATGGGGGGGTTGAAAAATTTGGGGAAAAATTTTGGGGGGGAAGTTTTTTCAAGGGGTTTTGTTGGGGGGGGGGAAAAAATTTTTTAATTTTTAAGAATTTAAAGGGGATTAAAAAGGGGAAAGAAAAAAAAAAAAAAAAAATTAAAAGTTTTTTTAAAAGGGAAATAAACAAACAAACTTTTACCATTTTTTTTGAAAAAAAGGTACCCTTTTTTCACCGGGAGAAGCAAAGGGGGCACTCGCATCAGGGCAACAGAAACCATTTTTGGGGTTTTTGATTCATATGAATTTAAAAAAAAATTTTAAAGATGAATCCGCCCGTATTATTTTTCGAGAAACTGACACAACAAAACACCCCCCCCCTCCCAAAAATCTTTTTTTGAAGGAAGAACTGCAAAAATCCCGCCAACACAGTTTTTCCCCTTAATTTTAATTTTCGTAAATTTTAATTTTAGTTTAAAATGGAAGGGTCAAAAAGGGAAAAAATCTTAAATGAAAAATAAAAAGATGAAAAAAAAAGAGAAACCCTTTGAAATTTAAAACAAGAAAAAATATGATACGTGTTCACTAAATTTAAAAAACAATTTAAGTGGATTTTATCGGGAAAACGGCAACCCCATCCTGATCGCCCACATCCCAAATTTTTTATTATCGAATAACATAAAGAATATCTTGAAAAAATAAAAAAAATTCCCTGCACCTCAAGCAAAAATGAGAAAAAAATTTTTTCTGAAATTTGGAAAAATTTATATGAAAAGAGCTTCTAGATACATTTTAGGGAAAAATATAAACCCGCGGTGAAGAAGGGATTTTAATTATGCGTTTTTCCCAAACCCCCATTGCATATGGGAAAAAACCCGGTTTAAAAAACACACGTTAGGGGTTTGTTCTATCTAATTACCCTTTTTTTTTACAACAGTTGTGTTTATCTCATGTAGATTAATCGTAGTTTTTACGTTTTTCCCTGATTTAAAAGTCCATTTTTTTAAAAAAATTCTTCTTTATAGTTGTCATGGGGTAAGCTTGAAATTGGGACAGCGCGCCAAAAATATTCCCCCTTTTCTTTTTTAACAACTTTTTTTTTGGGTTGAAAGAAATGTACAATTTTTTTTCTTAAACCAACAAACTCCGATCAACCTCCAGATAATTCACCTTCATCTTTCCTAAAACCTTCTTAAAAATAACAAAAGCAAAGGTGAAAACTTTAGGGTAATCAGATGTGTCCGTACCATCCACATGCCCCCTTTTGCCCACTTTTAATTCCATGTCCCTTTTTAGATATCTTTTAGTAGGGAAAGTCGATTTTCAAAGGAAACTGTATCTTTTGTACAGAACTCGGGGCCAGGGTACAAGGGTTTTAAAGAAGTCATAAAAAAATTCTAACCTCAAAAGCATTTATAATCTAAAAAAAATAAACCCAGTAAAAACGGGGTTTTTTTATCCAATTTTTCCCCTTTTTTTTTCAACATTAAGCCAAAAAGCTGATCATGAAATCTTCTGAATTTCCCGTTTAAATTTTGGGTTTTTAAGTCAACTTAATTCATCGTTCTTCTGGTGACCAAACTAAAAATCTTTTTCCTTGGCGGAATTTTCCAAAACTTTCCAAAACAGCTTAGTTCATCAACTTTTTAAAAAGTCCTTTTTTTGAAGCATCGCGGGTTTAGTTCGAATCAGTGTTTTTCATTATTATGGTTCATGAAATTTTTTCTTGAACAAAACCAAAATTTTAGATTTAACAGCTGTCAACTTTAAACCATGTCTTAAATAAAATTGTAAAGCCTGTAATGGGAGACATAATTTTTTTTTTTCACGAAGAATTTGGCACAAGTTTTTGGTGGTTCTTTTTGCCATCCCTTTTGACTTTCTGCTTCTAATGGATATTTAAATTTTGGAAACATGGAGTTCCTTAGGAAAATTCTAAGGGCCCAAATTTAAGAATGTATCCCCCACGTTTTATCTGGCGTCCCAAAAGCCCAAACCCCTTTTAAAGCTTTTTTGAATATTTTTCGGGATCGTTTTCATTTTTTAAAATTCGTAATGGAATGATTGCGCCAAATTTCCCATCCCCTACAATTGTTTTTTATCTAAAACATAGATAGTTAGACCCTTTTTCTTGGATTTATATCGTCCAAGTAATTTTTTGTTTGCTTTTCAGTAATGGGGCGACCCCTACTGATTCCTCCACGCAATCCGTTTTCCCAAACATCTGAAGCATTGGGGTCAACAAAAATCAATCTGTATTCCAGTAAAAATTTTTAAAAAGCGCCCCCGCTTTCATCCCCGGGGGCAGAAATGTAATCGCGGATCCAGGGTGTAAAAGTTTTTATGGGAGGTTTTTCCCCATAATTTTCAAGACGACCGCCAACAAAAAAGGGACCCCCCATTAAAAAAGGAAACAAGATAGTCTCCCATCGTTTTTTCACTCTAACTTTTGCCACGGGACTTGAACATCTGGTAATCAGAATCACTGATTTTCTTTCCCCTAGCTAAAAAGAACCCCACCTTTAGGCGAAGGGTTTGGGGGTTTTCAAACCTTTCCCAACTTTTAAAGTACTCAAAAAAATAAAAGCCCTTTCTAACGACGTTTGGGTCAAAATATCTTTTTCCTTATTTGGGGGGGACTTTTAAAGGGCAAAGCCAGTGACCAAACCCCCCCATCATGTTTTGGGATAAATGAAAAAGACCCTTTTAAATTTAAAATGGGAAAAACATTTTACTTTTTTTGATGACTGGGGCAATGCATGACACCCAAAAACCCCGGTTACTGCTTGCATTATAAGGTGAGAGTCCCTAACCCCGCAAGTTGTGAAAGGGAATTTTATTCAGCTTCCATTTTTTGGTTTTAAATTTAGTTTAAGATTTCATTTACGGTGCTGCTCCTCTTAACCCTTTTCCCCTTTATTTGAACCCTGGCCTCTTAAATGTTGGGTTTTAAACTTTTAGGTGTTGCCAAACCACAAAACCCCAAAAGTGAGTGGGTGATTCAAACGTTTTTTTGGTCTTCAGGCGCAATTTTTAATTTTTAGATAATTTTAATTATTAGAACAGGGATTACGCACTTGCGCTGCGTTTAAAAAAGTATTTGGGGCATTTGGTCCCGTATAATTCTGGCTTTGAAAGGGCGGGCCCCCCCCACCTAACAAAGATGAAGGAAAAAGAGCAAATCTGATGATTACTCATTAAAAACCTTTTTTTGGAAGTTTTTGTGGGGTTTTGGGCCTTCATAAGGAACAATGATTTATTCGAAGTCCCGCATAAACCCAAAATAAAGACTAGTTTGGGAACCGTTTCCAGTTCTTAAAACTAACTTTACTTTCCTTCTCCGGGCGTAATTATTTTTGTTTTCACAGTCAACGGGCTAAAACAATGTTTCTATGTTCACTCGCGGGTTGAAAAAGGAAAATTTTTGTTAAAAAATTTTCTAAAGGGAAATTCCCCTTTTTTGCCACGAAATTTTTTTTATAAGCACCCCAAAAGTCAAACCCTTTTGCTAAACAATTGTAATGTTGGGAGCCCTGTTTGGGGGAAAACATCAGTAAATTTAACATGATTTTTGTCTGGTTCGCCAAACCCTTGGACGTTCTTGGGGCACTTTAACGGCTTAGATTTGTTTCCCCATCCCTATGTAAAAAATTAAAAAGTTTATTGGTTTGTTTTTTTCTTCAAACGACAATCGATTTAAAACAAAAAGGAAAAGGGTAATTTCCCCTAAATTTTAAAAATCATTGATGTAAGGTTCATAAATTGGGGCACTCCTCTGCGTTTTTTTCGGATACATGCCCCTAGAAGAACGCCCCCACAAAAAAACAAAAATTGCCCAATTCTTTATGTTTAGAACCCGCCTTTTTTGCAACTAAATTTGGGGGAGGAGGAATGTAAGGGCTTGCCTACAATCGGGTCAAACTTACCTGTTTAAACTGAGTCTAGGACCCTTTACCCTGACCAACCCCAAACCCTTTATTTTTTGCTGCTTCAGATGGGTTCAATTAAAATGTGTAAGAAGGATCTGCCCAACCAGGTTTAAGTCATTAGAGGAAAGGGAAAAGTCCCGCTGTTTTGGTTTTAGACCCAGAAATTCGATTTTTTTTCAATTTAATTTTTTAAAATAATTTGATTAAAACAACTAACCTTTCTTTAAACCCGGAGGGGTTTTTTGTTAGTTTACTTGGGGAAAATTTAAAATAGCAAGAAAAAACGCTTGCCTGAAATTTTTTTGGATCAATAACTTCTAAAACGATCTCAAATTTAAAAACTTTTGACAAACGCTCTTCCTCCCAGCATTGCTTTTAAACAATTCATCGAACCATCCCTAAATCCCCAAACCATGCTGATTTCCTTTTTTTTAAATCAAAATATTTATTTAAATTAAAAAAAAATACTTAATCAGAAACAATAACCAAAGGTCTTTTTGGCTTGGCCCCGTAAACTAAAGTATAAACGCCCTTTGGTGTTGTTTAATGTGAGCGATTTGAAAAAGATTTAATGTTTACGTTTACTTTTTTTAAACATTCCTTTTTTTAATTCGGGGTCTGGGTTTTAGAAAAAAAAGTTGCCCTTGGGCCCTTTTTTTGGGAAATCAAACCTTTTTTTTTTTTTGTATTTCCCCAAAATCATCCTGGAGGGGACTAAATTCTTCATCCTTTATGTTCGAGTCAGCAAGTGCTTTAAACAAATTTTCTTTGAAGGGAAATAAGTTTTTGCTGTTATTTTTTGAACTAAAAGCGTGTCTTTTGGAGTTTAGCTTTTTTTTTTTTTGCTGACAGCACTTACAGCCAATGAAAACAGGCCAAGAGTTAAAGACACAAACCCCCTAGAGGTATACAAACCCTGCAAACCCACACCTTTTGCAAAAAACCTACACTTGTTCCTGCGTTAAAGCACTAACCGCCGATGTTCCCCGTTTTAAAATAAGGAAAAAACATTAAAAAACAGCAGAATACCCTTTGTTTGGTTTTTTCGTATTTTTTAAAGGTCCCGCTCTAGTTTTTTTTTTTGCATTTGTTTTATGTTTGTTAATCTTAAAGTTTTTTTTCAACACACAGAGTTCTCTTTTTTGGGCAAAATTTTGGGAAAAACTAACAGACATGCTTTTTTTAAAAAAAAAATAAATTTTTTATTTTTGGGTATCTTTTTAAACTTTTACTTGAATTTTTCAGCTGCGCAACATAATTAGAAACAAATGTTTCATTTTAAATGGTTAACAATCTCTTTTTCTTTTTCAATTTTTAATGTTTAAAAAAAGCTTTAACCCGTTCTCCCACCCCAGCAACTGATTATCCACTGTTGACCTTTTGGGCAATCCTAAACCGTATTTTTGTGTTAAAAAATTTAAACAAATCTAAACTGGAAGGTGTAGATCTTTTGACACAAGGTCTACTGTTGGGCTTCTAGACCTCCCCCCACCAACAAATTTTTTTATTTTTATCAAAATTAAATAAGGGTTTAAGCCCACTACCCAAAACTTGGTTAGGGCTACCCCAATTTAAAATTTTTAAATTTCCCTTATTTTAGGGTTGATAAACTTTTTCCCCTTTTTCCCTTTTGGTTTTGGTTTTTTTATCACATCCCCCAATAAAATACCTTTAAGGGATCGTGCTGCGGGGTAAAACTAAAATTCCAATATGCTGCCCCGCTTTAGGATATTTTGAATGAAGAATCACTCTTTCGTAATAAAATTTCTAATTTTGATTGATAATGTTTCTCAATCACCTTGCTAAGTTAAAGGGGTTCTAACAAAATTTAAACTCTAACGAGATGTCGAAAAAAGGTACATTGGGGGGGGGGGGGGGGGGGGGGGGTTTGGAACGGGAAATTTAATGACACGTTTTTTATTCATTAAAAGTTAGTTACCCTATGACAATCCGTCTTTTAAGCTCCTTGAAAAATAAGGCGCATGCGCTTTTAAAAACTCCCAAAAACTAAGGGGATGGAAAACGATTTCCCCCTAAGCAAAAAATTACAGCTTCATACTTGGCCCGGGTTAAAACATCTCGGGGCTATTTTTGTGGTTTTTTTTTTGCTTCCTTAATTTTTTGATTCCTGAAACGCAAAAATCGGCCCCCTTTTAATTTTCGGTTAGCCCCTAGATCGAAAGATTAGAAATATGTCTGCAATTTTGTAAAGAAAATATTTCTTGCCCCCAAGTTTTTTTAGTAAATTTTTTTTAACATTGCCCGTCCCAATTCTGTACAACGTCCGGTTTTCGCTGTTTCTTTAAACAAGGGTTTTTTTTGAAAGAAAACCTTTCAGATTCCCCCCCACAATCCCCTTTAACTGCTCCTAGGTCTGGGGAAATTTTTAAAAGTAAGAATTTGATCGAATCAATATTTGATGGATTAATTAACAATAATAAATTTTGTTTTTTTTCCCTCACGCCAAAGGGGTCTTTCATCCCCCCCATTTCGGGTTTAAGAAACGAGCCATATGCTTTTTACAAATTTTTTTTTTAAAACAAAAAAAAAAAAGTTAAATTTTTTAAAAACAAGGCAGACATTTTAAGGGGTTTAAAAAGATTATGATGTTTTTGATCCTTTTAGACACATTATGAAAAGAAATCCTTTTACACATCCATTGCCTCAGTGCCGCGTTTAAAAAACAGAAGAAAGGGCCCCAAGCTTTTACAAAAGTTTAGGGCCCAGAAAAATCCCGAATTTTTAACCCAAATTTTTAATTTAAAAAAAGGCCAAATTTTTCCCGGAGAAAAAGACCAAGGGCAACTTGTTCAGCTTTCAACTAAAAAAACCCATTAAAGTTTTAACTAAAAGTACAAAATTTGACAAAGACCAGTGTGCGCATCAAAATCGCCTTGGCATTACTAAAACCCAAAAATTTGATTGGGAAAACATTTCTAAAATTCAAAAAACCCCTACAAAACTCCCAAAAAAAACCAAAATTTTAAAACATACCCCTTAAAGATTTAAGCCCCAAAAGAAAACGAAATAATAAAAAGCAAAAAAACCATTTTTAAAAGAAACAGCAATTTAAAAAATATCCATGGGCCGCCGCAAACCCAGCGAGAAAAAAAACGGCCCCTTTATCATGCTTTGAGAAGCATCAGAGGCGAATTAACAAACAATTTAGGCCCAAAATTTGGGGGAACTAGATGACATATAAAAAGAGAAAAAGAAAAACTAAAATTTTAGGCTGATGACCACAACTTAGGACCGGTGTTTAAAAAAAAGAATAACACAAAGACAAAAGGACTTGAACAAGAAAAGATCAGCAAACAAATTTCGTCCCACAAAACCCAAACAATTACGAACTCAAAGGGTTAGCAGAATAAGAAAACTACCAAAGAATTTTTTATGAAGACACAACGTTAGCAGCACGAAAAAGAACACTTTTAGGGGAGCAAGGTGTCCCCATTAAACAAGTGTTATAACTGCCTTAAAGGGTTTGGGAATAAGTCACTGGTTTTGGCTAATTTCAGGCGGCGGTTGGGGAAGGGGTTTGGGGCCCCCCAAAGGGCCCCCCAACTCCCTCCCTCAGATAAATCCCTGGTAAAAAAACAACCAACACCTTTCAAACTTAAATAAAAAAATAAACCCCGTAAGGCAATAGATTCTTGCCTTTGGGAAAATAGGGGGGATCGTTACTGGCTTTGCTGCCGCAATTTAAAATAGTTGGCTTTAGGGTGAGCACTTTTTTTTGGGCATTAATTTTCAAAATAGGGGTTCTTTATGTAAGAAAAACCAAGTAATCCTAGGGGAGTTAAACCAATAACAAGTGCCCTCTTTTCCCTATTCATTGCAACACGAACAAAGTCCCTTTTTCAATGGCCTTTTGGGGTTTGGGCCTTGGGGAAATTTGGGTGGGGTTTTTTAGGGGGGATTTGGGACTTCTTTTTTATTTCTATTGCTGGGTTAGAATTTTTGCGTTTTTTTTCCCACCTTTTCCTTTATTGGGCCCCCACAAGGATTTTTATTATTAAAAGTTTATTATTGTTCCCATCTGAATCTGAGGTCAGAAAAGGGGCATGTATAAAACAGTGCCGACAGCAAAGTCTATTTTTGAACTTGCGTATTGCAAAACATTTTTTTGGGAACCCCTTTTTAAAACTTGAAGGCAAATCAATTGCAGAATTAATAGAATCCTCTAAATTTTGCCAAGTAAAAGTTTTTTGTTCATCAAAGCCCCTAGAAGGACAATTATTTTTTATCTCGTTTTTTGCTTGCGAAACCCAGCAAAAACCAAACATAATACAATGGAGTCCTTTATTCGTTTTTTTTTCCCCTCAAATTAAAGGGCCCCTTTGAGGTATCCAAAAAAAAATGTTGTCCATGCTGTTTTTTAAGCTCCCTTTCTCAAAGGACCCGGGGGGAAAAATTGGCCGAAGAAAAAGATGTGTAAGGAGGTTTCCAATCATAGTTATACTTTCTTTTGCACGCCCCAAAAATAAAAGGGGGGCCTAAACCATGATTAAGTTTCCAACTTTTTTCTAAAGTTTTGTCCCTTTTGGGGCAATAAACAAATTTGTTTTCAGATCCCTTTCAAAAGCCTTTTAAAAAAAATCTGTTGCTGAATGGATTTTAAAAATTTTGGGCCTTTGGGAATGGCGCTTGCAGTTCGATAAAATACGTCTGAAGGTGGGAATAAAAATGAAATCTATACACTGACCTAACCAAAGGAACGGAAAGAATTTTAAAAATCAGCAAAACCCAACCCACACCCAGTTGAGCACAAAACCAGCAAAATTTAACTGGTTTTTATAAAAAATGCATCGGATGACTAAACCACACTTTCGGGATGTAGTCCCTTTTTAATAGGGGGGTTAAGATAACTGTTTTTGGAGTACTAAACCTTTTTCTTGAAAGGCGCAGACTGATTTACAGAAAAATTTAAGGGGGTCAGTTGTTTTTAAAATTTTTGAACTGTAGTTCGGCCCCAAAAAATAATTTTTCATTGTTTTATTTGAATTCCCCTCAAATTTTTTAAAAATTTTTTTTTAAAAAAGTTTTGGGAACAATAACAACTCAAAACATTTCCCTTTGTTTTTTTAAATATGCAAAAGATAATGAATGCGGAACCCGAAGGGTTTCACTCCATTAAAATTTTTTAAAAAAAGCCCTAAGGTTTAATATAACTTTAATCCCCAAGAAGAATAATACATTAAAAAATTTTAAAAATGGAGGGAACCCAAAGTTACCATTTTAAACCCAAACCCGAAGGTTTTTTACGGGTTTTTTCTCGCAAAAAAGCAAAAGATTTCCTTTGACATTAACTCTCAAACTTTTTAAAAAAGCAAATTTTTAAAATAATGTTGACAATCAAACCTGGAAAAGAAGTAGACCAATACCTTTTTGATGAGGAAACTAGCTAAAAAATTTTTGGGTTTTCAACTGGCAAGAAAACCAGCATAGATTTATAGTACACCAACGAAAATACTTATGAGGGAGAATATCCGCTCGAACTTGCCCTTACTTTTATTACTCCCCATTTCATTTGGACGGCTGACACTGATGAAAACTTAAAAATGATTTGGGAAAGGCCCCCAACTTTTTTAAAAACTCTTCCATCAGGGAAAAACTGCATATTGCATTAAAGAAAATTTTACAAATTTTCCCCAATTTACCGTTTAAAAAATTTGCTTGTGGAGGGTCAGATCATTTTAAATTTTAAAGATCCAAATAAAACAGGGGAAAATCCTTTAAATTTGATAACCTGCACATTTTTTTAGAAATAAAATAATACCCTTTTTTTAAAAAATTGTCACTTTGGGCCAGAAGAATCAGGGGTTAAAATTACGCCTAAAAGGTTTTTTAACTTTAAAAATTAAAAGACCTTCAGACGTTGAGGATTTGAACAAAACGGGGGGAGATAGGCCAAATTTATATGGTTTTTTAGTACACTAAAGGGTGGTTTTTTAAAAAAGCGCAAAGAGGTTTTTACGACAACAAAAAGGTTTTCCTAAACAAGAACAACAGCAATGAAAAAATAATTTGGGTCAGTATGAATATAAAAAAGTTCGAAAAACTGACAAAAATGGCACTTGAACCATATTTAGAAAGGGGGCATAAATTTTTAATTCTTAAGGGCCCCTTTACAAAATTTTTACCGTCAAAAAAGTTTTAGAAAAGCATTGAACTCTGGCCCTTTACCCTGTAAGTTCCCTTTTCCAAAAAAGGACAACAGGGCCCGGGAAAAAGATTAAAAAAAGCCGTTTGGGGGGCAAACCCGTACATCCTCCACAGAAAAAAATCGGGTTTTAAAAAAAGCTTCCCACAAAAATTTCAGTTCATTTTCCCCGCACAAAATTAGGAACACTTTTACAATATATTTAAAAAAATTTTGTCTTTAAAAAAATGAGGGAATTTTAAAAGGAGCCCTGGGCGTCAGTGATAATCAAATGAAAGGAATTTTCTTTTTACTGGCAAAACTTAGACGTTTACAAACTTAAAGTTACTGTCGTTTTTTTTTAAAAATGGCGAGGGAAAATTTAAAGGTTTATAACAACAAGCAACAAAAAATTTTTAAAATTTGTCCCCAAATTTTAAAAAGATCTTAAAAGAACAAAACTGGATTAAAACTTCCCCATTTAGACCTTATAGGTTTTTTTTATACTGAACAAGTTTTGACAGAGAGTATTAAAAAACAATAAATGGATTAGATTAAATCTGTTTTAAAACTATGGACAACAAATTTGGTGTCAAAAACCCATTTTAAAATTTAACAAAAAAACCCCCCATTGTTCAAAAGATTTTTGGGGAAAGACGGTTGTGGAAAAAACCCTATTTGTCCCGACCTATTACAAAAAGTTTTTTTAAAAATTTTTAAATTTTTATCATATTTTTAAATTTTTTGTCCAACATTAAAGTGGGAAAAAAGCATAAAACACGACAGAAATTTAAAAATGGGCGGATTTATGAAAACCCTTTTTTTAGTTTATCCTAGCAAAAAACTGAGTGATGTTTAAACACTTTTTTAGACATTTTGGGGAACGCAGAAAACAATTTTTTTATAGATGGGCTGTTCGGCGAAAGGATATATTTAGAAAAAGAAATACTTTAAACAAAACTGCTTTCAGTGGAAGACATCGGGGAAAAATAGTGGATTTTAAAGTCAAAAAATAAATCAGTTTTAAAAGACTTTTGAAACAAATTTAAAAACTGTATTTTTTTTTCCAAAAGAAAGATAGGGAACTTTTTATGAAAGAAAAAAGAAAACATGGGTTTTTGAAAAAAGATCCCAAAAAAAAAACGAAGGATTAAGCAAAAAAAAAAATTTAAATCTCAAAAATTTTCAAAAATTTGTGTTTTAAAAAAAAATAATCCTACCATTAAGTATTTTTGTAAAGGGGGTTTAAATAATTTAAAAACTATAAAAGGGGCTTTCTGGGGAATCCGGTTTGGGGCAGCCCGGGGAAACCGGGGTCCAGGTTTGGAGCTGGGGGGGAGCGGGTGAGGGGGGAAACACATTTAAAAGTTCTCTTGAAGTCATCTCTGAGGGAAACACAAACTTGACTGCTTTTCTTCGTTTTCCTTTTTAAAGGGAGTTTCCCTCTCTGAGGGAAACCAAAAACTTTGGGCTGCTGAACCCTTTGTTTTCCTTTTTCTTTCTTTGTCATAAACCCAAAAAGGGTTGACAATACCCCAAAGCCTTGAGAGGGAAAAACCCAAACCCTTTTCGCTCTGGCGTGCCCCACTTGTAATGTGATGCTGGTTTAAACCAAACAGTCTGAACACTATTGGGACCTTGCCCACTTGGGAAAAAATTTTCGTCCCTTTTTTCCAACCAGAGGCATTTTTCCCTTTTTGGGGTTTTAGTATTAAGTATTGTATGTATTTATGTATTGGGATGTAAATTTTGTATTATGAAAAAAACATGACCAAGTTACACTGCATAATCGTGAGTTGGGGGTGGGAAAACATGGAAACATGGGAAAGGTTCACGTTTGGGGTTTTACGCACTGGGCTTGGTTTCCCCCGAACAGCAACCACCTCCATTCTTTTCATCTCATGGGTTTTTTTCCCCAAAAAAAATCATTATTCCTATTGGAAAGTTCCCTTTTTAAAAACATGTCCGACCATCCACAGGATTAACTAAAAGTGCAAAGACGTGCCTTTTTGCAAGCTGACAAAACTTTTTTGAAATACCCCTCTGCGGAGCCTGTCAGTTCTAATCCCGTTTAAAACAGGGACGGATAGAGAGATCCTTTTTCTGCACGTCACTTGAAAAATTGCCAAGCCTCTCATGGGGTTTGTGTAGGGTGACACAATTCCCCCCTTTCCCCATCCTCCTATTAAAAACCCTCCCCCCCTTCCCTGCTCCCCTCCCCCTTTACGACGGTGTGGGGGGTTAAGCCGGGCAGGCCCCCACCAGAGGCCCGCTATATTTTTGACACCGAGGCCCTGCTATATAGTTTGACTTAGAGGCCCTGCTATATAGTTTGACACAAAGGCCCCGCTTTTAATTTTTACACAAAAGGCCCTGCATATAGTTTTTACACAGAGGCCCTGCTATAGGGGTTTTACCCCAAAAGGCCCTGCTATATAGTTTTTACACAGAGCCCTGTAAAATAGTTTTTACAAA
>JAMYXO010001054.1:0-33889 GCA_033310375.1 Conus canariensis
CCATGCAGGCTTTCGCTACATCTACACTCACCACTTCCCGACGCCGTTTGGGTTTCATGAAGGTCAGCTTCCACTCATTGGTTTTTTTTCTATCTCTTTGTCTTTCCTTCTTTCCTTATTTTCATTATTATTTATTTATTTACTTACTTATTTTACTTACTTACTTACTTTACTTACTTACTTACTTACGTCCACCTACCAATCCGCCTTGGACACCTATGGGAAAAGAATGAGGAAAATGAAGACTGGTTCGGAGCAGGAGTCGTGGAGATGGAACCTGCCTTTTGCTGCTAAAGGGGTTTCGCCCGTAAATGTGCCAACGGGTCCATGCCAGGGCATCCAGATCTCTGTCGACTGTGGCAACATCCGCGCCACGTACGGAAGCATGAAGAAAGCGTTCGGCCTGCGTCATCAAGATCGCTAATCTGAAATTAACGTGGGGGAGATCATCACCAGCCGCAGTAAACTGATTGAGAGATGGGCGGAGCACTACCAGGAGCAGAACTCAGTCACCTACATACCATCGAGAACCCCACCTCGCTGCCTGCCATGGAGGAGCTCGACGCCCCACCCCCCCTTCGAGGAACTCAGCAAGGCCATCGACTTGCTAGCCTGCGGTAAAGCTCCGTTTAGCGACGGCATTCCACCATAAGTCATCAAACCCGGCAAAGAGAGTTCTCTGCTTAATCACCTCCATGAGCTTCTGCAGTTTTGGGGAGGAAGAGCCATCCCCCCAGGACATGCGCAAATGCAAATATCATCATGCTAAACAAGAAAAAAGGGGAAACCGCAGCGATTGCGATTAGTATCGCGGAATATCCCTCCTCAGCATTGTTGGCAAACCCTTCGCCCGTGTCGCCCTCAACAGACTGCAGCTACTCGCTGAGGCACAGTGCGGCTTCAGAGCTGCGAGGTCGACGATCGACATGATAGTCTCCCTGAGGCAGCTATAAGAGGAGTGCCGCGAGCAGAGAAGACCTACTTCATCACATTCATCGACCTGTCCAAAGTGTTCGACTTGATGAGTAGGTAAGGCCTCTCCACCCTACTACACCGGATTGGATATTTCCCCAAACTCCTGAAGATGATCATGTCCTTTCACGACAAAATGAATGGCACTGTCCAGTACGACGGGTTTTCTTCGGACCTCTTCTCAACAAGAGTGTCAAACAAGGGTGTGTGCTCGCTCCGAACCCCTTCGGCGTCTCTTCTTCTCCCTGCTGCTGCGCTACGCCCTTCCGACAGTCTGAAGACGGCATCTTCCTCCACACTAGGAGTGATGGAAGCCTCTTCAAACCTGGCACGCCTCCGAGCAAAGACGAAGGTGCGGAAAGTCCTCTCAGAGAGATGTTCTTCGTAACTACGCCGCCCTCACGCCCACACTGAAGAGCGCCACAACGGCTCATCACCTGTTTTGCTGATGCCTGCACTGCACGCTATCACTTTAAGAAAACAAACATCATGGGCCAAGACGTCAGCAGCATCCCGCATTTCCATCGGTGACCCACACTCTCAAAGTGGCAACGACCTTCACTACCTGGGCTCCACCATCTTCAGTATACTCTCTGCGCCGACTGACGTGCGGATCGGCAACCCAGCAACAGCAATGACCCGTTTAGGAAGAGCCTGGAAAAATTTACCATGCAAACGTAAAACACCAAGATGAAAAGGTTCCAGCCTGCGTGCTGAGCACTCTCTCTACGAAGTGATGCATGGACCCTGAAACTTACCACAAGAACCCCAGACTGAACGACTTCCACCTCGTCGCCTCAGAAGACCCTGGGCATCACTTGGCAGGACTGCATCCCAATAAAAAACGTCCTGGCCCAGGCAGGGATGCCTAGCATGTTCGCCATGCTGACACATAGACCCTGCGCTGGCATGGATAGCGATCGCACCCCAAAGACATGCTGTACGGTGAGCTGGCTACAGGCTCCAGACCCACAGGACGGCTCGCCCTACGCTACAAGGATTTATGCACGCGCGACCAAGGTACGCAGTCTCGACCCAGCAGACCTTGGACAGCAGTTTCAGACGGGTCAGCTGACGGTCCACCCCTCAAGGCCGGTATCACAGCAAGCAGAGCAGAGGAGAGGGCCCAGTGGGAAAAACGGAAGTGCCGCAGCGGCAAAAAAATTGCGTCGCCACCCACAGACACTGATGACGGAGACTTCACCTGCAGCAATGCAACAGTGTCTGTCACTTGAGGATAGCCCAAAAGCAGGCGCTGCAGTTCCACAACTGACTGATTCATGGCGCGACACCATTGTCTCTCCAGACAGACGGATGCCAATAATTTTTTAAAATCCCTAAACACCTACTTACATACTTACTTACCTACTTACTGACTGACTGACTGACTGATTTGCGGGCTGATCTGTGTCATAGCAGGGAGTGTGTTCGAGTTTTGGGGTGTATGCTTGTGAAGATATGAACTTTCCCCTGTTCGCATGTTGAGCAGTACCCTTTTAGTCAGTGTAAAACCACTCGGGCCCTTTTGCTTTAAATTTGAGTATAACCGTACTTAATTTTCGCAGTTGTGAAAAACGCCTCGTGTAAAAATTTGGGAAATTTTTTGTTTTAACCCCTCGTGTAAAAACGTTGGACTGTTGTGTAACGCCTCGTGTAAAACGTTGTAAACTTTTTGTGTAAGCCTGTGTAAAAATTTGGACTGTTGTGTAAACGCCTCGTGTAAACTTTGGACTGTTGTTAAGGGTTTCGTGTACAACGTTGGACGGGTTTCCCCGGGGGGGCCTGTTTCCAGGGGGATGACGACCCCTTTACTTTCATCTTGGAAAACCCTGTTGTATTTCCCTTCAGAGGAGGGGGGCCCCGGGAAACCCCGGTGTACTACGGCCACACCCGGCCTGGGGGCCCGGCCCGGGCTACTACAGTGGGGGGGGGGGGCTCTGCTCAGAAGGAGGCGCTGCGCCGCTTTGGACGGCAAGGTGGCTGCCCCGCCAATGGGAAACCCCTTCACTCTGTATTTCGAGTCTGTTGTAGGTTTCCCCTTTCCCCATTCCCCCACCTTCCCCAAATTGTAATCACATGGTGGACAGTTTCCACCATCAACTAGGGAGGGGGAAAAAAAAAAAAAGCCACTTTTAATTTACGTGGTGGACGGGCCCGGGAAATTTCCCATGGTGGAAGATGCCTTTTAATTTCGGGGCAGACAGAGCCACTATTAAATACGTGGCAGCAGAAAAAAACTATTAACTAGTGGGGGGACAAAACCACTATTAACTACGTGGCAGGCAAAAAAAACTTTTAAAAACTAGTGTTTGTGTTTGTTTTTGACTCAGAGTCTAATAAAAATTTACCTTGGGGAAATTTTTCCCGCCGGGCTACTGCGGGTTTATCAGCCCCGACTGACGGGTATTGTTGTGGGTTTTTGGGTGTCCTTTGATTTGTCCTCTTGGTGGGTGTTTGGTGTTCACCCAAACCTTGTAAAGGGGGGGGCAGATCTAGCCACGTCCCTTTCAAACTTGGTTTTTATCTCCCTGTTTTTTTATTGCTTTTTTCACTTTCCTTTTGTGAACTGTGTTTTCAGTTTGCAATTTTTGGTGGTTTAAAAAATTTCCCTTGTTTGCTAAAAATATTAACAAGGGTGGCGGAAGAGTCACTATTAACTACAAATGAAACAGACCCACTATTAACAGACAAAACCACTATTAACAAACGGGCTGAAAATTTCCACTGGGGGGGCCGGGGGGTTTTTGGGGTTTTTTTGGGTTCCCCCCGGTTTTAAACCCAAAATTGCCTATTTTTTATTCCCCTAATAGTAAAACACTTTAAAAAACTTTACATAATTTTGTAGATTATCTTTTTTTAAATTTAAAAACTTTTGGGGTTTTAAAGTTTTTTTTTGATAAATAACATCACTTTTTACATTATAAAAATGTAAAATAAATTTTTGCAAAACTTTCACATCGGGCCGAATTTTGATCACCTTTTGGATCTCACTTGGGGACCCTTTGGCGCCCTGGGGCCCCCAAGCCAGACCCAGAGGGCCCAACATAAAACCCCGGCCAGATGTAAAGGGGTTTTGGGGGAAATATGCCCCCCAAACATTTGTATACTTTTATACTTTTTTTGCCTGTTTTTCAAAATTTGTTTTAATTTGGGCAATCCCCTACCCCCTTTTTTTGGGGGTCCTTCCCATAGCCGCACCAGGGCAAAACCATTTTTGGGTTTTTACGGGGTTTTTAGCCGCCCCAGGGGAAACCCATTTTTTTGGGTTTTAAAAAACGGGCGTTTATACCCCGCGCCGGGTGCCCCCCCAATACAAAGTGGGAAAAGGTTCATTTGGGGGCGGGGAAGAGGGAAAAAATTTTGATTTTTAAAAGCCATGAAAACCCAAGTTTTAAAAATTACTGCGGCCCATATCCCCAATGTTGTTAACTTAAGATTTAAAATATAAACGGGTACACAAACAAACGCTTTAAAATTACATGGTGTCTATTTGTAAAGTTTTTTTTTAATTTGCCTAGAGAAAAATTTTGTTTTTAAAGTTTTAAAAAAAACCCAAAAGCTAAATAAAAAAGGGCCCATTTTTCCCTTATTTTTTGGGTCATTTTTTTTTAAATAAATATTTTTTTTTAAAATGTTTTTTAGATTTAAATTAAAAATGCTGTTTTTAAATTACAAAAAATTTGGGAAAAGATTTTTTTTAAAGGTGGGGAATTTAGCCGCCAAAATTTTTATAAAATTGACGCCCTATCGCCTGTACTAAACGACCCGGTGGGGAATTTACCCCCACAAAATTTTTAAACAATCCCGGGGGGGCCGGCCCGGCGCCCTTATGTGAAAATTTTGACAAAACCCCGGGAAAACATTGGGGGGCGTTTCCCGCCCCGGGGCTATTGTGCTTTTTGAGTAAGCCGGGGCCAGACATGTCGCCCTAGATACTACAAAAAGGCAGAAGGGAGTTTTTCCCCCAGAAAAGAATGAAACAATTAATTGTAAAAAAAATCGTCTTTTAAGTCTTTCCCTGGGTTCTTTTTTCAAGTCAGCTTTCCCCGTTCTTTTTTAAAGTTCTTAACAAGTTTTTATTCAAGTTCTTAACAAGTAAAACATCAATTTCTTAAAAATTTTCTTATTAAGAAATTTTTTCAAGTTTTTTAACAAGTCGTCATAAAAGTCGTCATTAAGTTTTTTATAAAGTGTCATTAAGTTCTTATCAGTGCCCTTAAAAGTTCTTTATTTAATTTTTATAAGTGTCATCAAGTCTTTTTTAAATTTCTTTTTTCAAGTCACTTAAAATTTATTTTTTAAAGTTCTTGAAATATTATTCCATTAAAAAGGATAAAAATTTGATTTTTGTTTTTGGGCGGTTTTGGTATTCTTTTTTTTTAAATTTTTGTATTTTTTTTGGGGCCTGTGTTTTTTGGGGCTGTTTTGGTTTTTTGGGCTGTTTTCTTTAATTTTTTTTAAACGTAAAAAAACCACCCCCCCCAAACCACCCAATGGGCCCAAAAAATTTTGCCAACTTTTTAAAACCCCAAAATAATCCATGCAAATTTTTGGTGTTGCGGGCCTTGAATCAAAATTTGTGTTTTTAAAAAGCGGGCATTGAAACAACTGTTGGCGGTGTTATTTTTTTTCATTATGAGTTATTTTCTGGGGATTGCAAAAATTAAATTTTTTTTTGTTTGTTCCACTTGCAAATTTTTTTTCCCTGCTGAAAACACGCCAGGATGAGGAGGCTTTTTACTGGTCACTTTCTCCATCAATTTTTTTCTGCTGATTTTTTTGGCTCGGTAAATTTTTAAAGGGAAACAAAATCTATATGATTAAAAAGAAAATTAATCCCATGATTTTTGGCGAAAAACAATGCCCAAAAATTTTGTAATATAGATCACACCCTAGAGATTTAAATTTCCCTTTTTTTAAAAGGGGTTCCTGGGGTTAAATCATCCCTTAAAATTTCTTGTTCAAAAATCAAGGGGAGCAAATCTACTAATAGTTTAGTGTACAAACTAAAAAACCGTTTGCCCAACATTTTTTAAAACCATTCTTGACCCCATTTTCGCTTCATACCTTTTGTGATACTTTACAATGTCTTGCCGGGGGAAATTGTTGAATCTTTTTTTTCCCCTGAATTTTTTTTCCCGGGGGCGTTTTTTTTTTCCCAAACACGCCCCCCAAAAAATACACCCTTTTCCCCTTTTTGACGCTTTAATAGTTTGGTCTCAATTTGGGATCATTTGTAAGTTCGGGAAGTAAATCATCGCATTTCCCTTTTTTTTATTAATAAATTAAATTTTATTTTTTTTTTTAAAAAAATAAAGCACCGAAAAAACTATTACAAAAACCTTGTATCCCAAATTCGGGGGCTTTTAAATTGGGCCTAAGTTTGGATACCCTTTTTGTTTGGGTAAAAATTTGTTTAAAAAAAAAAACCAGCAGATTTTGGCAAACTAGGCTTTAAAAGATCAGCAAAAGCTGTTTGCTTTTTTTAAACAGCTTCTTTTGCTAAAAAAGATTTTTTTGTTAAGAAAGGGAAAAAATTTCCCAAGACAGAAATCATATGTAAAATTAAAAAAAATTAAATTTATAAAAATGGCTTCACTCGTAATGAGGGAATTGGGGTGGCGTGGGGGTTTAATGCGTTTGGGCTTTTAGGGGAAGTAATTCGCAATTTATTAAACTAAAAAATTAACAATGAGAGAAAAAGACATAACAAAGCTTTGGAGCAACTAGCTGCTGCAAAAGACACCTATAAAAAGCAAAGAAGGGAGCATTTTTAGTTTTTAATTAACGACAACTTAAAAACCCGGACATGCAGCTTACACATTTAAAGATTTTGGGCCCAAAGGGCAATAAAAAATTTTATTTGAAAACAGGAAAACCCCCAATCGAGACATTGCCTCCACCAAAATTCAACGATTTTTTACCCAACCATCAAAAAAACAAAAGTTTCAAGAAAAAAATTGTTTATTGTTTTTTTGGCAGGGACCGTTGTGTATTTTTTTGAAATAATATTGGCTAAATAAAAAATAAAACAAGATCTATTTTTCCCCAAAAAGGGATTTTGGAAAGGGGGAAAAAACAGCAATTAAAAAGCAAAGGGCCAAAAGCAGTTTGGAGTCATTTGAAAAAAACCCAGCAAAGGTTTGGTTTCTAAACAACGTTTTGGGCAAATTTTTCTACCAGGGCCTAAAAAAATTTACAGAAAACCAAACATTTTTGGTGAATATAACTCCAAACGACACCCCATCAAATGGACCTTCTTTATTTACCCCATGATACGTTTTAGAAAAAAAAGTTTTAAATTTTCGCACTTACAGTCATTGACATAGCTTCAAGATAAAAAGACCCGGAAAACCTTTAAACCCAAAAAAGATTTGTTTCGCTGTTGCTGTCGCTTTAAACTGATAAATTAAACGGGCCCATTAACTTTCCTCGCATGATTCAAGTCGATGGGGGAAAAAATTTTAAAAGGGACAAGTGAATCAATTATTTTTAAAAAACATGAGTTACCTTTAAAAAGAGGCTTTTCCGGCTTTTCACAGATCACGGGGTTTTTTGAAAAACTTTAACAAACTTATCTAAAAGACTTTTCTCCTACCCAAAAATCAAAAGAGACTGATTGACAATTTTTCCCCAACACAAAAAGGGTTAGAAGCTCCCCTAAGTTTTGCGCGCAATAAAATAATGAAGAATTTTAAAAGGGGAAAAAAACCAGTAAAAAAGCAATCAGAAAACAAAAAAATAAATGTTTTGGGGAAGGAGAGTCTTCATCAAGCAAACTATTCCCTTTTGGTTTAAAAGGTGAGATCCCTTTTTTTCCCCCGGGAGAAGGGGAAAGGGGCACCCCGCATCAGGGCAACGACCCTTTTTTGGTTGTTGATCCAAATGAGAAAAAAAAAAATTTGGGGAAAATGAATCCCCCCGTTTTTTAAATTTAGGGAAAAACTAACACAACAAAAGGGGCCGGGCCCCTAAAAGACTTTTGTGAAGGAAAAAACTGCGGGATAATCCCTCCAGACCAGTCCCCTTAAAATTAAATTTTTTAAATTTAAATTTAAAATTTGGCGGAAAGAATGGAAAAAGGAAGAATCCTTCTTTAAAAGGGCATGGAAGCAAGAATGGTAAAGGGGAAGAGTCCTTAGAAAAAAAATGCGAAAAATATTTGATTATAATTTTGTATTAACAAAAAATTTAAGAAGTTTGGATTTTTCCAGCAGACAAAACCTAAATTTTTGTTTGGGGAAATATTTTTAAAAAAATTCGAGCGCATTTAGCAGTAAATGAAAAAAAAATTTGGTTGAATTGGGTGATGATATAGTTAAGTTAAAAACGACTTTTTAATCTCGCAAATACTTTTTGGGGTTTTAAAAGGGAAAAACTAAAAAGGGAAATGGCAGAAATGGCAAAGGAAAAGTTTTTTAAATTTTAAAATTTTGCAAGATTTATTTGAGAAATCAGTAAAATCTTTAAAAGAAGTATTTGAGAAGATTGACAAACCCCGGGCTAGAACAATCGCCAGAAAAATCGTTTTAAAACCCCAAAAGCTTTTTTTTTGATTTAGGGGTAGGGGAAAACATAAAATATTGCAAAATGAAAAAAAAAATTTTAAAGCACATCTACCCCTTAATTTTAATATTAAATTTTGCTAAATTATTGAGAAATAATTGAAGGGATTGCTGAAAAAAATTAAGCCCATATGATTATACTTTTCTCCAATGCCCAAATTGCTTATAAAAAACTCAAATTAAACCAAAAAACGTTTTGTGTTTTTTCTTTCTAATGACTTCTTTGTTCAACGGGTTGTTTTTGATCTCATGTAGTTAGATCTTTGTTTTAAACGTTGTCATAAAGAAAAGTCTTATTGTCAAACAATGTTTTTTTTTGGGTTTGTAAAGTGTTATGCTTGATTGCAAAAAACTACGAGATACCCCCCTTTTGTTTTTTTTAAAATTTTTTTTTGGCTTAAAAAGACTGAAACATTTTCGACTCAAAACCAAACAAACCCCTTTGTAAACCCCACCAGAAAATTTTCATCCTTCATTTTAAACCTAAAACCTTCTTTTTAAAAATATCTAAATTTAAAAGGCGAATTTTTAGGGTAAAATAAAAAATGTGTCTTTCCATCCAGCATCTCTTTTGCTACTTCTTTTTCCCCATGTCTTTATAGATATCTTCGTGGGGATGTCGATTACAAAGGAACCCTGTATCTGTGTACAACTCTGGACTAGGATACAAGGGTTTTAAAGATCATAAAAAAAATTTAAAACATCAAAAGCTTCGACGGGCCAAAAACATTTAAACCCAATAAAAAACGGGCTTATCCAATTTAAACTTTTTTTTTTTCATCATTAGGGCCAAAAAAGCTGATCAAAAAAATCTTCTGAAGCCCTAAAAAAATTGGGTTTTTTAAGTAAAAACTTTTTTGCAACGTTTTCTCTGGTGACCAATTTTAACATCTTTCCCGCTTGTGCTTTTTTTCCATAGTTTTTCCCAAAAAACGCTTTTTTTCATCAATTTAAAAAAAGTTTTTTTTCTAAAAGCATTGCGGATTTATTTTCGAGATCATGTTTTTAAATTATTTTATGGTTTCTTGAACTTTTTCTTGTTTCAAAGCAATTATACGATGAACAGCTGTCAAATTAAAACCCATTTTTAAAAATAAAATTAAAGAAGTCTGTAATGACAGACGAAATTTTTTTTTGTACGAAGTTTGGGCACAATTTTAGGGGGGTTTCTGTCTTTGGGACACTTTTAGGGTTTCCCCGGGCTTTTTGGATAGTCATTATGGTAACCCAGAATTTCAGGGGGGTATTCAAAATTCAATTTCGGGAAAGAGACCTCTTTTACGATCATTTCTAGAGTAGGTAGCCTTTTAAAAAAACTTTTGAAGGGTCTTTAAAGTCCTGTGTACTTTTTTAAATTTTTGCGTAATGGAAGTGATTGCCCCCCATTCCCCAAACCCATACAGATTGTTTGCATCAAAATACATAAGAAGTTAGCCCTTTTTTAAATTTGGGGGATCTTTGTCTTTCCGTATTTGTTGTTTCCCTTTAAACAGTAATGGTGCCGCCAACGTTTCCCCCCACGCAATTTTTTTTTCAATTTTCTGAAGCATTGGCAGGTAAGACAATAAATAAATTTGTACCCCAGAAAATTTTTAAAAAAGCGTCCCGGGTCATCCCGGGGCGCAAAAATGAAATTTGGGGCAGGATCCGGGCCCTTGAAATGTTTAAAGGGCAGTTTTCCCCTAAAATTTTTCAAAGCGTCCCCCCAAACAAACAGGTACCCGCCAAAAAAATTTGGAAATTCATGATAGCCCCCCATCGTTTTACACTCTAACTTCGGGCCACGCATCTTGAGCATGCTGGTAATCAGAACCCACTGTTGCCTTTCCCCCTGAGACTAGAAAAGAACGCGCCTTTGGGCGGAAGTGTATCTTCGTAAAAAACCCTTTCCCCCAACTGTTCATTTTATCAAAAGGGTTTAAACGCCCTTTCTAACAAATTGGGTAAAAATATTCTTCTGTTTTTGGGGCGGACTTTAAGGAATACCCAGTGACTCTAATAAAACCCATCATGTTTTTGCATAGAGTCGTAAAAAGGACATGTTTTTTTAAAAGTAAAAACAAATTTTCTTTTCTTGAGACTGTGCAATGCATGACACCCGAAGCCCGGGGTTTTACTGCTTGCATTATAAGGTGAGGTGTAACCTCGCAATTTTTGTGAAAGAATTTAGGCAGTTTCCCCATGTCTTTGGTTCAAATTTTAAGTTGAAATTGCTTTTTGTTAGGTGCTGCTCCTCAAATTTTTTTCCACTAATGTGATCATGGTCTTTACTTTTGGGGTTTCCCTCTGCGGTGGCAAAAAAGGGCCCCGCCCCACAAACCCAAACCCATTTGAGTGGCTGAGTCAAAATGTTGTTGGTTTCAGGCGTAAATTATGATTTCAGATAAATTCAGATTTTTAAGGAACAGGCATTACGCACTTTTTGCTGCATGCGTTTTAAAAGTTTTTGGGGGGCGGCTTTTTGGTCCTCTGTTTAATTCTGGTTTTTGAATGGGCCCCCACCCAAAACCTAACAATAAAGAAGGGCAAATGAGAAAAATCTGAGGGATTACTCTTTTAAAGGGCTGTTTTGGGAATTTTCTGGGGGGGTTGGGCCCTTTTATAAGGAACAATGAGTGATTCAAAGTCTGCGTAAACAACATATGGACTGTTTGAAACCCGTTTCCATTTCTTAAAACTAACTTTACTGCCTTCCCCCGGGCTTTAATTAGTTCTGTATCCAGAAACGGGGAAAATTAAAATTTTTTTAAACCTTGTTCGCTCGCAGCTTGAACGGACGGAATTCTTTTTAAAATTTTTTTTCCCCAAGAATTCTTGTTTGCTTGTTTTTTTTTGTAGTAGGGCACTGAATCAAATCATTGTGCTTTTAGGGGGTAGGGCAACCCATTAAGGTTTTGCATCAGGAGAAATTACATGATTTTTGGGTTTGGTTCCCTTTTGGGTTGGACTGTTCTTTGACACTCAAATTTGGCAAAAGGTTGGTTTCTTCAGCCATGTGTAGACATTAACATTTATTGGTGGATTTTTTTTTTTTCAAACTGATCAATTTTGTCTACGGGCCATGGGAAAAATTCAAGGCCGTTAAATTTAAAGATTTTTGGCCCCACTGTAAATATTTTAGATATCTCTCTGCATTTTTGGCAACGTGATGCAGCCTAGCAAGAACCCCACCACATAAAAAAATTTGTCGTCTAAAATTTTTTATGTTCAAAACCTGTTTTCTTTTGCAACAAATGTTGGAGGCAGTGGAATGAAAGCCTTCCCCACAATTGGCTCTTTCTTAGTTTTGTCTTAATCGGATGAAAAACCCTTCACCCCTGACCAACCGAGCCTTTTCTTTTTAGCTGCTTCAGAGGCTTCTTTTAAACTGTGTAAGAAGTTATCTCCCCAACCGGGGGGTTAAAGGGTAAAATTATGAGAAAGAATAGCCCCTGCTTTTTTAGTTGAGCCCAAAGGATTTCCCTTGATTTTCTTCGTTTATTGTTATATAGTCGTTTAAAAAACAAAAACCTTATTTTAAAACTGGAGGGTTTTTGTTATTTTAAATTTGGGAACTTGAAAAATAGCAGTACACGCTTGCCTGTACCTTTTTTGGGAAAATTTCCAATAACTTCTAAAACGACCTCTTTTAAAAGTTTTTGGGAAAAACGCTTTTCCCGAGCTTTGCACAAAAAAATTTCCCATCTAAACCCTTAAATTATCTTATCCATGTTGAGCTTCTTTTCTAACTAAAAATTTTTTTTTAAAAATTAAAAAAAAAATAAAAGTTAATCAGAATCAATTTAAACCGGTTTTTTTTGTGCTTGGACTCATAAACAAAAAGAAATAAACCCCCTTTGGTGTTTTTTAAAAGTGAGCTGTTTAGAACAGAGTTTAATTTTTTCGTTTATTTTTTTAAACATTCCCTTTTTTTTTCTGGTCGGTTTTCTGGGTTTTTTGAGAAAAAGTTGCCCTTGCCTTTCTTTGAAAATCAAAAATTTTGTCTTTTTTAGTCCTCAAAAACAGCCTGTACGGGCTTAAATTCTTCAACCCTGATGTTTTTGAGTCGGGAAGTGCTTTTTTTCAATTATCAGTTTTTAAAGGAAATAAGTTTTTGCTTTTTATTTGTTGAACCATTTTCTGTGTGGGTTTTGGAGTTTAGCTTTTTTTTTTTTGCTGACAGCACTTACAGCCAAAGAAAAACGGCCAAAAAGTTTAAAGGGAAAAACCCCCTAGAGGTAAAAACTGCCGTGCACCTACGCCTGTTTAAAGAGACCAAAACTTGGTTTCCCGCTGATAGAGCCCCTAGTGACGATGCTCCAGTATTAAAAATAAGTAACAGCATTAAAGCAGCGAATACCCTTTGTTTGGTTTTACTGGGATTTTAAAGGTCCGCTCTAGTTTTTGTTGCAATTTTTGGGAATGTTTGGGTTTAAACTGAAAGTTTTTTTTGTTACCCAGCAGCTATCTCTTCTTTGGGCAATTTTGGAAAATCCCTTTTCAGACCCTGCTTTTTTAAAATAAAAATAATTTTGTTTGGTAACTTTCAAAATTTTTATCTTGAATATTCAGTGCGCACATTTATTAAAAAACAAATGTTTCATTAATTGGTTTATCACTCTCTTTTTCTTTATCAATTTTAATTTTTATTACTCTTTAAAAATGTTTTTCCCACTCCCATGCAACTTTTTTAAACTTTGTTTACCTTTTGGTCAATCCATAAAAAGTATTTTGTTGTTTTTAAAAATTCAAACAAGTCTAACCCCTGTGGGGGGGGGTAAAATCTTTTGAAAACAAGGTTTTACTGTTGGATTTCTAAACCACCCGCCTCCAAACAATTTTTTTTATTTTATCAAAATTTAGGGTAAGGTTTAAGCCCACTACCGTAGACTTGGGTTTGGACAACCCCCCCAATTTTTAAAATTGTACCCTTTCCCTTATTTTTTGGGTTGATAACTTTTCACCCTTTTTCTTTTTTTAATGGTTTTTTCATTTCACAAAAGCAATTAAAAAACCTTTAAGGGGTTTTTGCTGCGGCGCTAAAACTAAAGTTCCATAAATTTTGGGCTGCCCCGCTTTTTTTTAAATTTTTTTTGGGGGGAATCACTCTTTCGTAAAATTTGCCCAATTTTTACTGATATTTTTGCCCCAATCGCCTTGGGGTAAGTTTGGGTTTCTAACAATGTTTAAAACTTAACGAGATGTCAAAATGCTGTACTTGGAATCAGTGTTGTCGATCTAATGACACGTTTTTATTCCCTTAAAAATTAGTTTATATGACAATTTGTCTTTTAAGCTCCCCTTTAAAAAATTTGGGGCATGCGCTTTTAACAATCAAAATTTCCAAGGGGGAAGGAAAATCGATTTCCAAAAAGCATAACTTACAGCTTTATACCTTTTTTCCCTCTTTAGCATCTTCCCCGTCTTTTTCTTGTTTTAGTGCTTCGTTATTTTCGATTCCTTTAAAACGCAAGATCGGCCCTTTCTTTTCCCGGGTTTTCCCTAGATCACAATAGATTAAAAATATGTCTGGGAAATTTTGTAAAGAAAAAAATTTTTTTTCCCCTCAAGTTTTAAAAAGAAAAATTTTTTTTTAAAGATTGCCCCTCCCCGAAAATTTTGTACAACTTCCTGTTTTTCATTTTTGCTGAATCAAGTTCTATTTTAAAAAGGGATGCCGTGCAGACCGGACAATCACTTCTCTGTCCTAGGGCCGGAAAATTTTACAGTAAAAATTTGATCTGAATCAATAGAGAAAGGATTATTTGGAACAATAAAATTCTGTTTTTTTTTTCCCTTTACTGGGGGGAAAAGGGGTCTTTCAAATCTTCTTGGGGTCAAGAACGAACCATAAGGGGGTTGTGACATTTTTTTTATAAAACAAAATAAAAAAATTAATTTTTTAAAAAAATGGCAGAAGAAGATTATGATGTTTTTTATCCTTGGGACGGGCATGAGTGAAATTTACGCCTTTTTTACACATTTCCCTTCAAACAAATTTCGGCGTGAATTAAAAGAAAAATTAAAGGGTTTAAAAAATTTTATCAAAGTTTAGGGCCCAAAAACCTCCCAATTTTATAGACCCTAAAGATTTTGAAACAAAAGATGACCATTTGTTTTTGAAAAAAGAGCAAGGACAACTTTTTCCTTACAAAACTAAACCAGACCCCTCAAAATTTTTTTGCAAAGCTACCCAAATTTGACAAAGGGTCAGGGGTGAGCGATCAAAAAAGCCTTGGATTGCTAAACCGCGAAGATTAGACAGTGAGGCGTTGCTAAAAATTCAAAACACACTACAAAAAACTCCCAACAATAACCCCAAAAACAAAACATAACCCCCTTTAAAAATTTAAGGCCCAAAAAGCAGACGAAATTAAAAGAAACCAGTTTTTAAAAGAAAAAAGTATTAAAAACTAAAGCCCCGATCCAAACCCCTACCCATGAAGAAAAACGGGCCCCTTTATCATGGGTTTGAAAAGAAACAGAGGGGGGGGGATTAAAAAAAAACAAATTTTTCAAAACTGGGTGAACTAGATGAGCCCTATAAAAAAGAAAAAAAAAAACTAGTTGGGCTGATGACCCCAACTTAGGGCCTGGTGTTAAAGAAAGAAATAACACAAAAAACTAAAAGATCTTGAACAAGAGGGGATTTAGCAAGACTAGAAGTGTTCTTCTTAAACCCAGAACAATTACGAACTCAAATGAGCAGAATAAGAGAAAACCCCATCCAAAGGAAAATTTTTTATGAAACAACAACGTTAGCAAACGAATAAGAACACTGTTTAGAGGGGCAAGGCGTCACATTTTGCAAGTGTTATTAACAGCCCTTTGGATTTGCAAAAAGTACACTGGTGTTGGGGGGTATTACAAAGGGGGTGGGGGCGGTGGGGGGGCAGTGCCAAACCGGACCACCATCAGATAAAACAGGGGTAAAAAAAACCCAAATTGAAAAAATCTTGGGAAGTTTATTAAAAAAAAAGCCAGTAAGGAAATTTGGGCTCTTTTCCCGGGATAAAAAAGGGGGGTTTGTTTGTTTTCTTTTGTCACTGCATGTTTTAAAGGGAGTTGGCTTTTTGGCCGGCCCCCTTTTGGGGATTGTTGCCCCCCTTAAAAAGTTGGGTTACCTCTTTTGTAAATAAAGACCCAAATAATTTCCAAAGGGGGTTTAAAACCCAAAAACAAAATGCTGTTTTTTAAAATTCATGGCATTATTTCTTGGGGCCCCCAGGGATTGAATGGGGGGGGTTTTGGGGGGGTCGGGGGTTGGTGGGGCTTCCCTTTTTTTTTTGCTATTGCTGGCTTAGAAATTTTTGTCTTTTTTTTTCCCACCTTTTTCTTCTTTTACCAGCCAAAAAAGGATTTTTATTATTATAGTTTTTTTTATTGTTCCTATCTGAAGTCTGAGGTCAGAAGGCAGCCCGTTAAACCAGTTTCCAACAGCAAAAGCTACTTTCCCATCTTGCGTATTTTCAAAAAATTTTTTGGGACCTTTAATACTTGGGAAAGGGAAATTTAATTTTCAGAATTTTAAAAGGAAATTTCCCCTAAATTTGCTAAAAACGTTTTTTTGGGGGTTTAAAGCCAGTAAATGGGTCAATTTTTTTTGATCTCTTTTTTGCTTGCGAACCTAGCAAACACCAAAAAATAAGTACGAATGGATCGTTTTAAATTTGTTCTTTTCCCGCTCTAGTTAGCCATTTGAAATAACCAAAATAAATGTTGTCCATGCTGTTTTATGCTCTTCTCTTTGGGCCCCAGAGGAAAAATTGTGCCTGAAGAGAAAGATGTGTAAGGAGGATTCCAATTTAATTATACCTTTTTATGGACGCCCCCCAAAAAAAAAAAGGGGGCCTAAACCCTGGGTTAAGATCCAAATTTTTTTCTAAAGTCTGTCCTTTGGGGGCAAAAATTTAAATTTGTTACAGGGTCCTTTTAAAAGCCTTGTAATCTTTTCTGTTTTTCCCGAATGGGTTTAAAAGTTTTTTTTTCATTTGGTAATGGTGCTTTTCAGTTCGAAAAAATACGTCTGAAGGGTTGGGAAATTAAAAAAAGAAATCTATACACTGACCTCACCAAAGGATTTTAGGATGATTTTAAAAGATCAACATACGACACTCCCCACCCAGTTGATGCACAAAACCCCAGCAAATTTTTAAATGGGTTTTTTTTTTTTTTTTAAAACCCGCATTCCGGGTGACCCGAACCACACTTTGGGGTGTAGTCTTTTTTAATAGGGGGGGTTAAGATATCTGTTTCAATGGAGTACTAACCCTTTACTTAAAACCCTTTAGACTGAGTCACAGGGAAAAGTCGAGGGTTTTCATTTTTTTTATCTTTAGGACTGTAGTTTAGGCCCAAAAGAAAAATTTTGCATTAGTATATTTGAATGCACTCATTTTTAAAAATTTTTTTTAAAATGTTTTGTAACAATAACAAATCAAACAGTCCTTCGTTTTTTGAATATGCTATTGTTTTTAAATGCGGAAAACCCCCGGGTCGCCAAATCCATGAAAAATTTTTACAAAGTTCGTTTTGGGGTTTTAAAATTTTAAATCAATCCAAAAGGAATAATTTCGAATTTGAAAACTTTAACCCGAAGAGGGGGACGTAATTTGGGCCCGTTTTAAACCCTACCTGATGGTTATTACGGGTTTTGCTCGGGTAAAAAAAAGCAAAGAGTAACTTCGACATTAAATCTCAAATTAAAAAATGCAAATCTAAAAACAATGTTGACATTTTAAAAACCCGAAGGGGGAAAAAAGTCAATTACTTTTTTTTGGGGTAGACTAGCTGAAAAAGTTGGCTTTAAACCCCTTTAAGTCCCATTTATAATTTATAGTTTTCCCAGACAAAAATACCCTTTTGGGGGGGAAAAACCGCTCGATCTTGCATTACATTCATTACTCTATGTTTATTTTTGACCCAGCTGGCACTGAGAAAACTTTTTGATGGAAGGCCCTAACTGTTTTAAAAGCTCTTTTCCCTCGGGAAAAAATGCAAATTGCGATTAGAAATTATACGATTCCCCAATTTTCAGTTTAAAAGATTTGCTTTTGGGGGGGGGGGTCGATCATTTAATATAAAGAACACAGATAAAACGGGGGAAAGGGCGTGGAAATGTGATTTCCCCGCACATTGTTTTAAAAAAAAATTAAAAACCCTTTTTAAAAAATTTTCACCCTGGGGCCCCGACGATTCGGGGGGTCCCCTTTTGCGCCTGAGAGGTGTGTAACTTTAGAAAAAAGAACCCTTGGGAGACGTTTTAGGGCTTTGAACCCAAAAAGGTGAGATAAGGGATTTATTTTGGTTTTGGTACACTAAAAAATGGGTTTTTAAAAGCGCAAAGAGGTTGACGAAAAACAAAAGGTTTCCTAAAACTAGAACAACTACGCAATGTAGAACAAAAAAATTTCGGGGCAGTAATGAAAAAAAAATAGTTCGAAAAAAATGACAAAAAAAGGAAATTTGGGAAAAATATTTAAAAATGGGACATAAATTTAATTTTTTAAGCCCATTTACATTTTTCGAACCCCCAAAAAAATTTCAGAAAAGCATTGAACCCCTTGGGGCCCTTACATGTAAGTCTTTTTGCCCCGAGGACAACAGTCGGAAAAAAGATCGAAAAAAAGCCGTTTGGGGACAAACCGTACATCCTCCAAGAAAGGGGAATCGGTTTTAAAGGGAAAACTTCTACAAAAATTTCAGTTCAATTTCCCCGCACAAAATTTTTGGAGACCCCGTTCAATGATATTTAAAAATTTTTGGGCTTAAAAAAATGGGGGCAAAAAATGGAGCTGTGGGTGTCAGTGAAAACCTTTTGGGAAAGGGAAATTTTTTTTAGCCCGGCAAAAACTGAGACGTTGAAAACTTAAAGGTTTTTTTTCGTAGTTCTTTACAATGGCAGGTTTTTAAGGTCATAAAAACAACAAAAAAAATTGATTTTTTAGTTTAAATAGAAAAAGGGTCTTACGAACTGAACTGGATTAAAACTTACACATTTGGGCCTTTTTTGGGTTTTTTTATTACTGAACAAGTTTTGACAGAAGTATGATTTAAAAAAAATAACTGGATTTGATTAAAAACTGTTTTAAAACTATGGAGCGGGAAACTTTGGTGGGCAATTTCCGATGTTAAACTTTATGATAAAAACCCCCCTTTTTTCAATTTTTTGTGGACAGACGGGTTTTTTTGGAAAAAAAATATTTGTCCCCGGACCCATTACAAACAGTTTATCGTTTTTAAATTTTGGGTCATTTATTTAATTTTTTGCCCCAAAACTTAAATGGAAAAAAAGCATATTTACGACAAAAAGGTTTATATGGCAGATGATGACATATATTTAGGTTTTTTCCTAAACAATAAAAAAAAGGGGAGTGTTTAGAAAATTTTTTTTTTGACATTTGAAGGAATCAGACACTATTTTTTTATAGAAAGACTGTTCGGGGAGAAAGAGACATAGTTTTAAAAAAAAGAAACACTTTATCAAACTGGCTTTTTGTGGAAGACATGCTGGGAAAAAGGTTTTGTGGATTTTATGTCAAAAATAAACTCGTTTTAAAAGACTTTAGAGAGCAAATTTAAAAAACAGTGGTTTTATTCCACTTTAAAATTTGAGACGGGATTGATGAATGTATCGTGAAAACGATGTTATTGAAAAAGACAAGAAAAACGAAGGATTAAGCAAAAAACCCTTTAAATCTCAAAAGTTTTCAAATTAGTGTTTTAAAAAAAGATAATTTCCCACAAAATTATGAAAGTTTGTAAAGTGTTTACTATTAGAGAACTATAAAAAAGGGATTCTGGGTTTCGGCGGGGCAAAAGCGAAAAAAGGGTTTAGCCGGTTGGGGGCTGGCGGAGGTGGGTGGGGCCAGAAGCCTAATTTTTTTAGTTCTCCCAGTTGTAATCACATGGCGGACAGAGCCCGTTGGGAAACACATGACTTACCAGGCCAAATTGTTAAAAACATGGGGACAGAGCCAGTCGTAATAAAATGGGGGGAAACCCGCCAAATTTTTTAAACACATGGCGGGGGGGGGGGGGGGCAGAGAAATATTAACTACGGGCGGCAGAGCCCACTTGTAATCACCCCGGGGGACATAGCCACTAGTTTTTTACTGGCAGACAGGCCACTATTAAAATAGTGGCCAAAGAACCAATATTAACTACTGGGGAAAAAGAGCCACTTGTTAAACAACGGTGGACCCTAGCCACTAGTTTTTTACCCGGCGACAGAAGCCACTATTAACTACTTTGGGGGACGAGCCCCTATTAACTTTGTGGGGGACAGAGCCACAATTAACCATGTGGCGGAAAAGGGGGCCCCCATTAACAAAATTTGGGGGACAGAGCCCCCCTATTAAAATAAAATGGCGGACAAAAGCCATTAATTTAAATACGTGGGAGACCGAGCAATTGTAATTTGCAAAAGCGGTCAGGGCCACTTTAATTTTCATTGGGACGAAACCACTATCAATCCACGGGGGGACAGAGCCATTACTAAATTAAAAAAGCAGTCAGATTTCCCTTATTAACAATATAGTGGTCAGAGCGTTATCAACTATTTTTTTAAAAAACAAAAAGTTAAAAGGGTTCCCGGGATGTGAAAAAAAGTGCGTAATAAACTCGGTTCCCTACTGTTTAAATTTTTTTCTTAGTCCAAACCCAAAATTTTCATGAAATTTTTGTTTTAGCTGTAAAGTGGGCGGGTGTTTTGTTAGTGCGAAAATTTCAAAGGGGTTTTTTACTACTGAGCTGGGGCCGCAAAAAGGAAAAGCGGAAAATTGGGGAAAAATGACCTTTTTTTGGGGCCCTTTGCCCGAAACATTGCCTTGCCCGATGGGAAAAAAACCCTTATGCACGTGCAAGACTGCTGTTTATGGTTAATTTCTGTCGCTTGCTTGGGTATTTAAAAGGGCATTCCAACCCGTTGTAGGTGATTTTGACAATGCCCCCACGACGAAAAAATTTAAACGAAATTTTGGGTAGGGGAAAGAGCTGTTGCTGGTTCCAAGATGGTGTTCCCCAAGGGGGAAATGGCCAGGCGATTCATGTTCCAACTCGGTCATTGTCCGACTGATTCAATGCTTCACACCACTGGGAAATTTTCCATGAAAAATTTCAGATCTGGTCGACCCCAAGAAGACCCAACCCCCCGTGACGTCGTCTCATTTAACGACAAGCCCCCGCAGGGCAAGAACAGCCTTTCCCGCTTTAAATTTAAAAGGGAGTTTAGGGGGGCTTTTTAAAATCAACATCAGCCAGCAGACCCTACGGAACCGTCTAAATGGGTTTTAAAATTCCTTCTCGTCGGGCCCCGCCCGACGGCACCTTAACTCCGCCCCCTAGGGCAGCACGCCCCGCCTTCGCGCACGTCCGTGAGGGGGGCACGTCAGCAAAGGGGCCCCAGGTTTCCCGTTCATGGGTGAATCACGCTTCCCCTTCACCACAACGACGGCCGACCCGAGGGTTTTTGGAAAAGGGGCCCAAAAGGGGAAAACCCTTTTTGACGCCCCCTGTCCCAAAAAAAGGTGCCCCTTTATGGAGGGGTTTTGTAATGGTTGGGGGGCCCTTTAGCCTTCCCCCACGAACACCCTTGTATCTTTTACCGGGGTAACCTGACTTTGGGATCCGATAACCCGGGGTGGATCCTTCGACCGCTGGCTTTTTGCCTACACTTTCAACCCAAAGGGGCCCCAGGGCTGTCTACCAAAGGGTGCAATGCCGCCCCCACAGGGCAAGGGGGGTCAACAATTTTTCCCGGGAGCAGTCTGGGGTCAAAAAAATGGAGTGGCCAGCATCAGTCCCAAAATTTAAACCCCATTTAGAAAACCCCTGGGGGGAGCTGGATCGCAAAGTGAGGGCCACCCCCCTCCCCGGGGTGCCCAAAAAACCTTACCAATGGGTGCAGGCTGGTGGAAAGGGGCTTCCACAGAGGATCTTTACCAACCTGGCAATCGATGGGGGACTCGCTGCGTCGAGTTCCAGAACAACCATGGTTGGGTTTCACGCTTTTTGTCTTTTGGGAGCATCAGATGCCCTGTCCCTTTTGATTTCAATGACTTTGGGAAATCAAAATTTGGGTAAGTACCCACTTTAATCAAAAGTAAAACACCAAACCCCATTGCTCGAGATTGAAGGCAATTGTGTATCGTTTTTCCTTAAAAGAATGGAATTAAAATGTTTTGGGCCAAAAATATATAGCGAGCAGGCCATTAATTTTATATATTGCAGACAGAAATTATTAATTTATCGGGAGTGAGAGCCATTTTTAACTATGTTGTGGTCAAAAAGTGTTATTAACTATAGAACGGTCATACTATTATCAACCCATTCAGTTGGGGTTCAAAAGCTACTATTAAATGTTTTGCGGTTTTAGCCAAATATTAACTATATAATGGTAAAAGCCCTTATGAACTTTTTAGAAAATCAGAGCCCCTTTAACTGTTTAAAGGTCAGAAACCAAATTTTGAACTTTGTTTTCGGTCAGACCCCTTTTTAACAAAAGCAGTGGTCAGAGCCCAAAAACTGACCATCTTATTAAGAAAGTTTTTTGTCTTTAACATAGTTCCCAAAGAGGGGGGTGAAAATTAAATTTAGTTCCCTATTTGTTGTTTATGGCGCTGCCGACTGCAGGGACCAAAGGGAGAACTAAAATGTTGCTGAAGCCCGGGGTGCCCCAAATTTCCAGGGGGATCCCGGGAATTTTTTTCTTTCAAGGGGAGAGCAAGTCTTTAAACAATGAGGCCGGAACACTTTTTATTGTGGGCATTGGGCAATGGGCCTTTTCTTTGTCCCCTGTCAGGGTTTTGCTTTTGCTTTTGTTTTGCCCCCCCGAAAATGAATTTAAAATTGTTTTTTCCCAAAAAAACCTTTCCCGGGCCCCATTCAAGCTGTTTTTTTCTTCATTTACAAGAAACTGCCTTTATTCAAAGTTTTAAAAACCAGCATGCTGTCCAAATATTCAGTTAAAGTTCAAAGCGTTTTTTTCATAAACACACAGTACTGTTGTCAGGCAGCGGTAAACGGTTTTTTTTGTTTTGGTCTTTGGGGGGCTTTGGAACATTGACCGTGTTCGTCCTCGTTTCCCGGAAAAAATTCGAGGGTGTTTTTGGGCGTGCGTGCGTCGTGCGTGCGTGCTTTGTTGTTTTTTGTGTGTGTGTGTGTGTGTGGTTGTGGTGTGGTGTGCGAGGGAAATACCCATGTCGCGTTATATTAGACACTGTAAAATATTTCAAACCAGTCTTAAAACCTTCCAGTTTTGCTTTACATTTTTCCTTACATTTTTCATTTTAAAAAAATCCAAAGGGAAAGGTTTGCAATACAAAAAGTTTTAGGAGTTCCCGCCCTTATGTCGGGGAGTGGTGTGTGAACCCCCCTAAAACATTCTCCCTCTTTCTTCCCCGGGTCTCTTTTCATCCCTTCCTTCTTATGCATTTTTGCTGGCATTTCAATCTACCAAAAAGCCCTCGTTTGGAGTTAAACGCGTGTTTTTTTCTTATGAAACATCACCGCACTTGTTTTTTGTTTATGTTTTTTGCCCTCTCCTATTTCCTTTCTCCTCCCCCTTTCTCTTCTCGTCCTCACGGGTTTCCCGGGGTTTGATCCTCATCACATTTTCCTCTTTTCCCCCTGTGGGCCCCAGGCCAACCCCCCCTACGGGAAATATTTTCCCCTTTTCACTGGGGCCATTTTTTCTTCTTTTCTTCTTCTTTTCTTCTTCCTTTGTGCCCCTTTTGTCAGGTTTTATCATTCCTAATTGCTGTTCTCCATGTCCCCCACATTTTTGTTCTCAAAGTCCAACCTTGTTGTTCCCATGTCCCACATTGTTTTCTCATGTCCACATTGTTGTTCTCCGTCCTCAATTGTTGTTCTCAATGTCCCACGTTTTTTTCCTGTCCCCCATTTTGTTTCAAGTCCACACTTGTTGTTCTCCATTCCCACTTTTGTTCCCTTTCCTTAATTGTTTCCTCCAATCCTCACATTGTTGTTCCCTTGTCCTTACATTGTGTTCCCACATCCCTATTGTTGTTCCATTTAGCGCCTCGCTTTTTTTCCCTCTCATTTTCTGACGGTGTTAAATCCTTAAGTGCCAACATCACCGAACACTGGTGACCAGGGGCCCCTTTTCCCATGGGCGATTCCCGGACCTCTCGGGGCGTCTTCTCCCCTTTATGCGTTGTTTGTGGGGGACATTCAGGTTTTTTTTGGGTCAGTCGTCCCTGGAGACGTTTTTTGTGGGGACATTCAGGTGTTTTGGGGGGGGTCAGTCCCTTGGATGACTTGTTTGTGGGGACCCCAGGTCTTCTTCCGCAGTAGCAAGGGAACCCATTTTTCCTTTTTTTGGCCGTCAATTGTTCAGCAATGTCGGGTCTTTCAATTGTCATGAGTGAATTCGTCAGCTTTTTTTTCACTCTAAGTTTCTTCAAACCGTGTAAGCGACGTTGCGGGGGCACAGGTCACATTCAGACAAAACAGAAACCCTGCACTGTTTCTGGCTGACCAGAAACAACTGGATGGAGAAGGGGGGGGATTAGTTTGTTGTCACCAAAATGTGTGTGTGGGTGTTGTCACCATGTGGAGGTGTGTGGGTGTTTTCACCAAGTGGGGTGTGTGGGTCTGTTCCCATGTTTGTGTTTTGGGTGTTGTCACCATGAAGTGTGTGGGTTTTCACCAAGTGGTGTGTGTGGGTGTTGTCACATTGAAGGTTGTGGGGTTGTCACCAAGTGGGGTATGTGGGGTGTTGTCACCTTAGTGTTATGTGGTGTTGCACCAAGTGGTGGTGTGGGTTTTGTCACCATGTGGTGGGGTGTTGTGTTGTCACCTGTAGTGTTATGTGGTTTTTGTCACCAAGGGGGGGTGGGGGTTTTGTCACCAAGTGGTGGTGTGTGGTGTTGTCCCATTTGGGGGGTGTGTGGGTGTTTTTCACAATGGTGGGTGTGTGGATGTTGTCCCCATTAGGTTGTATGCCCTTTTTTTCATAAGTGGGGGGGTGGGGGTTGTCACCAAGGTGTTGTGGGTGTTGTCACCAATGGTGGGGTGGGGTGTTGTCACCCGGGTGGGGTTTTTGGCTGTTTCCCAATTGGTTGTGTGGGGTTGTCACAGTGGTGGTGGGGGTGTTTCCCACGTGGTGGTGTGGCTGTTGTCACCAGTGGTGGTGTGTGGGGGTTTTCACCAAGAGGGGGGGTGGGGGTTTTTGTCACCCTGTAGTGTTTGTGGGGGTTGTCACCCGTTGAGGGGTGTGGGGGTTGTCACCCCTGGGTGGTTTTTTGGGGGGTTGCCACCATGTGGGGATGTGTGGGGTTGTCACCCCGTGGTGGGTGTGGAATGCTGTCACCACTGGTGTTGTTTCTCAAAGAAATTTTACAAGTAGCTGGCTATACCAACAAAACCACAAAAGGGAAAATCAGGGCTCCAAAGCACCCGCAACTCTTCACGGGAGGGGCCAAAACTGGGCCAAGAACAACAGTGCCACTCGAACTGCAGGGAACTGCGGACGGGGCGTGACTGGGAGTGCACTGCAAACCTCCCAGAATGGAAGAGTACCCGAGATCTCAAAAGGTGGCTGAGACCAGACATTTAGTCCACTCTAAGTCAACCAAGCGCTGATCATGATCGAGCTCACGTGCCATATGAGAACAGAGGGAGGCAGCTCAAATCACAAGATGAAAAGTATGTGATCTGGAAAACACCCTGAGGAGAGAAGGCTATCAGGTCAAAGTCCTCACTGCAGAAATTGGAGCTGGGGGGTTTGTAGGAACCTGCATACAGCCTCTGAAACAGCTCTCAGTTGGGGGAAAAAAAAAAACCAGGCCCTGAAAAAGGCAAAAGCGGCAGAGAGGTGTTCAAGCTGGATCTGGTCAAGGAGGAAAAAAAGTGAACATCAAAAGGGTTTAATTTTCCCTACAAATATAGGGGTGTCCCTGGGGGCTCAGTGGTTAAAGCGCGAGTCATTAAGTGGAAAAAGCATGCCAGGGGGTCAGGGGGTTCGAACCCCACCCATGGCTCGCCCCAAAGGGAAAAAAAAGGGGGCCAGAGGGACACCGGGGTCAGACCGGGGGGTGGCCCCCCCCCCCTAAGTGTCAGGGATGGGCCGAAACACTTGCTTTAAGGGGGGTTCTCTTTGAGGACTCTCGCTGCCACGCCTCCACGAGTTTTTTTTCTACTGGTACCGTGGTGTTGGGGTTTTCACCCAACGATGGTGTGTGGAGTTTTTCCCCCGTGGTGGTGTGTGGGTGTTTTCACCCGTGGTGGGTGTGTGTTGCCCACGTGCTGGTGGATGTTGCACCCGTGGTGTGGGTGTTGGCCCAGTGATGTGGGGTGTTTGTCACCACGGGGTGTGTGGGTGTTGTCCCACGTGGGGGTGGGTGTTGCCCACTGGGGGTGTGTGTGTTGTCACCACGGGTGGTGGGTGTTTTCACCAAGTGGTGGTGTGTGGTTGTCACCACGGGGGTTTTTGGGTGTTTCACCACGTGGTGTTGTGTTTCCCCACTGGGTGTGGGTGTTTTTCCACGTGGGTGTGAGTTTTTTAGTTTCAGTTTTATCAAAGGGGGCGTCCCCCGCGTGCGGATAGTCCTAACCTAAAAACCCCATCCGCTTAGTTCTGAGACCACACTACGCTGTTTTAGTTGAGGGGGTAAATGAAATTAACAACTGAGATGAAGAATTGAGAAAAGGGCTCTGGCTACGACTCAGCAATTCTGACCCGCGTTTGCCCCAAAGCGCTGGGAGACCTTGAGTGCCTACCTCCATATTTTTTTGTTTAAAGTGTTGGTGAATGTTCCATTTGTGTAGGATGGTGGGCACGGCCCATAGTGTGGTGGGCGCATGTGTTGGGGTGTAGGTGTGTGGCGCGCGCGCGCTGGGTGTGTGTGCGTTTTGTGTTATGAGTGCGCGCTGTGTGTGTGGGTGAAGTGTGGGTGTGTGGTGTGTGTGTGGGTGTGTGTGTTTTTGTGGTTTGTCTGCTGTCTGTCGTCGTGTGTGGTTGGTGGGTTGTGTGGTGCCGCTGTTTTTGCCGTGTGTGTGCGTGTGCATAGTGCGGGGTGATGTGGTGGTGTGTGTGTGTGTGTGTGGTGGTGTGTGTGTGTGGTGTGTGTGGGTGTTTGTGGGAGCACACACACGTATCTGCTATGTCTGGATAATTCTGTGTATATGGTGTGTCTTTGTAGTGGCGGACCATGTGCGTTTGGGGATGCTTTTGTGCTTTCAGGGTTTTTGCGTGTAGGCGCACGCGGTTGGTGGGGCGGCACAGCCCATGTGTATTGGTGTGTGTAGGGCCGACGTCGTGCACACGTTTTGTTGGGTGTGTTGTGGGTGTGTGTTGGGGTTGGTGTGTTTTTGGGGTGGTGTTTGAGGGTGCGCACGCGGGGCGCGCGCGCGCGGTGTGTTGGTGTGTGGTGTGTGTGTGTGTGTGGGTGTGTGTAGGCTGCGTGCAGAATGTTCAGAAGATCTTGGATCAGAACAAAAACAGCCCACAAATACAACTTATACGTGCACGCGTAGCTCGCGCCCCCCCAACACATCACATAACCAAAGAACAAAAAACTCATCCCCCTCACACAACCCGACGCGCGCGCGGCACACCACACACACCACACACCACACCACACCACACACACACACACACACACACAAACACACACACACACACATACACACCCACCCCCCTTCTCTCTCCACACAATCTCACACACCAACCTTGCACCTCATGTCCGTGGACTCTCTAATTAACACGCTGGATTACCCCACTGATGACATACACCACACGTGGCGGCGCTGCGTGTGGCATACACACAAAACACACTCATCACTCTTACACACACACACACACACACACACACACACACACACACCACACACACCCACACACAAACCTCACACCAACGCTGCACACTCATGTCCATGGACTCGCTAATTAAACCGGCATCACCCCACTGATGAACACACTGTCACAGTTGCGCGGGGGGCCCTGAGAGTTTCAAAGTCTTTTCTCACTGACTTGGGTTTCTTTTTGTGTCTGTTTTTGGAAAGGCCCAGTATGTGTTTCCCCAATTTCAGGGTTTTTCGCGGGTTTTGGGTTTTGAGATTTTCCAATGTTTTTTTTGGGTTTGGGATTTTTTCTTCCCTTTTCCCCTTGAGTTGGATTGCGGTCACTTCCTCTCTTGTTTTAGATCTGAAAGATGGTTTTGGTATTGGCTTTGCTTTTGGGTTGTTTAAAGTGTTCTTCAGTTTTCTTATCACACAGATCGGTCAACTGTAATCCTTTTCTTACCTTGCTTGCCAGCCAGGGGTGTCTGCTCTCTCGTTTTTTTTTAACTCCCTGTCCGGGCGTAATCCATATGAGTCTCTCCAATGGAAGGCTGCGCATCGTTTTTCCCAAGCGGGGTTTCCCTATTCCATTTTCACTTTCGAATAGGTTCTTGGAGTCAGTCAGTATGAGGGTTTGTTGAGTTTGAAAGGGGCTTATGGAGAAGCCAGTGGAGTTTTTGGGTCTGCTCTCCTCCATTGTTAGATTGAAGTTTTAAAACTTGCGCCCTTTTCTTCCTGGATAGTTCGGCCTTTTTGCTTCACGTGTCCCCCCGCCTGACTTTTTTTTGGTGACAAAATCTCAGTGTATATTAAAAATATCATCTTTTGTGCAAAGGTCTTCTCCTGCATCTGAATTTCTGCGTTTTTTTTTGCCTTTCGCCTTCTTGAAAGCCCCAAGTTTGGGGAGCATGGCAATTTGGTAAGGTTTTTCAGGTGGTGGGATATTTCTCCCTTCCCTTGGGGTTTTTTTTTAGTTCTTTTAAACGGCACACAAACTTTTTAAACGTCTTCTGCCTGCCCATCCGGGGTTTTTCCACGCCAGCCGAGTTTTTTTTGTTTCCTTGACCGCCGCTGAAGTGGGTTTTGGGGATTTTCAGTGCTCTGAAAATCCATCACCTGTTCCTAGCTTTGTCTTGCTGCATTGGGGAAGCCCGAGCAGGTAGCGCATATTTTTCAACGGGTGTGTCCTTCGGGGTTTCCCCAGGATCAAATTCATTGCTTTTTTTGAATTTTTTTAAAATTTGGAAGGTTACTTTTGGGCAGTTTTTGTAAGCCTTAATCCATAATCTACCACTGAGTACAAGTGCGTGATACGCGGTAGAGATGGCGCTGTTTAACCCCTTTAGCTCCCATTGCTTTCATGGCGTTAGGCCTTTTTTGCTTTTTAACAAAAATTTTTCAAATGCTTTAAAAAGGGTTAGCATTCAAAAAGCCTACATCAAATAGCAGGTTTTTAGTTGTTTTTCAATTGCTATTCCTTTGAAGGAAAACTGGTGGGTTTTTGTCCTGATGTCTTGTTGTTGAAGTGCAGACTAAGTCGGGGCTTTTGTAGGGTTGAGGGGACGACCCGTTTTTTGACACACTGGCAATGTTTTTCAACTGTTGCTGACTGCTTTCGTTCTTTCTTGAGTTTTCTTTGATGTTTTGTGGTCAGGCCGCTTGCGAATGTCAACACTCGGCAATTCTTTTTCTTTTGGGGCGCAAGGCCTTTAGTGTAAACATGTCCCAAAAGGGGAAAGGGAGAACCGGGAAAACCCATAGAACGTTTAGGGGGCCAGATGCCAATCTAAAACGTGGGGGAAGGGTTCGCCCCGAAGGCCCGCGCTCTATCGGTAAGTGCATGGACTCCGGGCAGGAGTAAGCCACGAGAACGGAACTGAACTTTGTTGTTGCATCTTCAGATCTGTGCAAGGCTTTTTTTTTCTTCCTTTCGGGGAATCCTTCGCAACTTCTAGAAAAACGGCCGCTTTTTTCCCATATACTTTTACCTGTTTGTTCCTCCTTTGATTTTTTGGGGGGATTTGTCGACTTTTTAAGATCCCTTTACGAGTTTTTTTGCTACGATTCGAGCACGGGGTGTGTGGGGAGCACCACGGGTGTGTTGGGGGGGTTTTTCCCACCTGAGTTGGGGGTTGTCACCAGTTGAGTATGTGGTTTTTGGGGGCCCCGGCCCAACAGCAGCCTGTGCAAGCAGGACGGAGGGCGGGGACGCGGGTTCGGCAAGTGCAAAGGGGAGGTGGGGGGGAGGCAGTCAACACCCGACCAGGGGCGGCACCGCTTCCCCGCTTTGACCCCGAACCCCCTCATGGCGGATTCCCCCCCGGGGTACTTCAAGTACGACGCAAGGGATAGACGGGTGCGTAAGAACAGGGGATCAACGTAATTCCCGTAAATCATAACGAGATAATGCATTTTTCCCCAAAATGTTGTTACGTCTCCCTCTCTTCTCTCTCTCTTCTTCTTCTCTCTCTCTCTCTGGCGGCCCGCGCGCGCGCGGCGCGCGCGCCGCGGTTGTGTGTGGGTGTGGGGTGTGTGTGTGTGTGTGTGGTGTGTGTGTGTGTGTGTGTTCGTTTCTGTTTTTTCCTTTGTTTTTTTCCGGGTAATTGCCCCCTTTTCCCCTGCCCCACAGACTAATTGGGGGGGTGAATGAGAGGGGGGAGAAAACGACTATTCCCCTTTTTTTACATCTCTACCCCGCGCTAACCCCGGCTAGAGAAGCGCCCTTTGGGGCGAAATTTTTTTTCATTTTCAAAAAGAGTTAGTGGGTTAAAATTATTTTGGGCCCCTGCTTCCGGGGAATCCACCCGTTCCAGTAAAGAGTCTGTTTGGGGGGCAATTGTTTGGAATGATTTGGGGCAAACTTTACGGCTGCCCAAAGCTTTTCGTGCGGTATTTTCAGGCGTATGGGATTTCCTTCTTGGGAAGGGTGACGATTATCCGGGGTCCAGGGCGGGGGGGGGGGGGGGGGGGGGGGGGGGGGGGGGGGAATTTTCCGGTGCCAGTTTTTTTTGCAGCGGCTGTGAGGATGTCATTTAGGCTCTCCCCCATGTTTCAAGAGTTGGGGCCGAAAGGATCTGCCCCAGCTCGCCCCCTCCCACCTTCCATGATTTTGCTGTTGCATAAAATTTTTCCCCGAGTACTGGACAGTCCTCTTCTTTCCCGGACCTGTTTCCTTTGGTCCGCAGCAAAAAGTTCCCTTTCCCATTCCTCAAGACAAACGATAGGCACCGGTCAGCCTTGCTGGCGCCCCCCCCCCTCCCTCCCTCTTCCACCTTCCATTCCACCCTCAGTGACTACGTCAATTTTTGTTGACAGGGTCAAATAGCGCAGTGACTTTGTTGACAGTTTTAAACGCGCGTGACTACGCATCACTTTGTTGACAGGGTTTAATAGCACAGTGATTTTGTTGACAGGTTTTGAACAGCACAGTGATACGTCACCCACTTTGTGCAGGTTTTAATAACGTAAGGACTACGTCATCACTTTTTTGACAGGGTTTGAACGCGTCAGTGACTCTCATAAATTTGTTGACAGGCCCAATGGCTTCAGTGACTCTATCCTTTTTACGGGGTTAATAGCGTCAGTGTCAAAACCCATCACTTTTTTGACAGGAAAAAGCTCATGACACGTCACATTTTGTTACAGGGTCAAATAGCGTCGTGACTACTCACCACTTTTTTGACGGGGCCCGGGCCGGCGTGACTACGCCATCAATTCCATTACATCTACCCCCCAAGATGAAGCGCCGGGAGTTTACCTCTACCCCCGCAGCCTATGGGGTAAACCCGGGGGTTCCGCACTGAACACCCCCCCTGGACCCGCCTCCCATACCCCTCCAGACTGCCGCCCTAGCCCCCACGGGCCCACGTCAAAAGTCCTAGTAAAACCACCAAACCCCGCCTGTCACTTCTGCCGGCTGTGGGTTGTTTTCAGCGTACCTCTGTTTTTCATACCTGTTTGTCTGTTTATGCATGCTGCATGTTTGTGGGCTTTTTTCTGTCAAAATATCTTTTGATGTTGTATGTCTATTTTCATGCATGCCCCGTTGGGGGGTTTTTCCCGTTCCCCTATATCTTTTGCTTTTCTATTGTCGTTTCATGTTTAAAATTTTCTGTTTTCATGACGTATATTGTTTTGTATGCCTTTAGTCTGGTTGCATGTCTAATGGATTTTCTATTTTTTTTGTGTCTATATTTGTTGCATGTTGTATGTTGTTTGCATGCTGATGCTTCGTATCCTCTCCCTTTTTCCACGAAATTTGTTTAACGCCATCAATTAAACCCCCCCCCCCCCCCCGACAGCCCAACCAGGTAGAGTGTTCAGTGGTGTGGGGTGTGGTGTGTGTGTGTGGTGTTGGTGTGTGTGTGTGTGTGTGTGTTTAAATGTGTGTTTTTTAAATGTGTGTGTGTGTGTGTGTGTGTGTGGTGTGGTGTGTGTGTGGTGTGTGGTTTTGTGTGTGTGATCAGGCATACAGTGTATATGTTTAATTTTTATGCTGGGTAGGATCAATAAATTTGTGTGCCCCGATACTTTTTCTGCGCCGGCCTTTTTTAGTGTTTGTGTTTTATTTCACCCTCTTAGCGATGGACCAAACATATTTCAAACTCGGCTCACCACGCCAACCCAGCCAGTCACCCAAAAGGGGAAGAGAGCCCCCCCTTTTAAACTGATAACAAATTTATACTTTTATTTATTGTGAATACTGTTCTATCGTGTCGCATAACACGGACATCTTTCATTGGGAACTTAACCGGGCCCTAAAGGGCTCAAAGATACCTTTTCTTTCAAAGTTTACCAGATAGTCCCATGCAACCAGGTCCAAAGTACAGACACCTGCATGTTGGCAGGAAATTTGAGCACCACTCTCAGAGACGATCCAAAAACTCAACTTGGGGTCCAATCTTCCCAATGATCCCGTAGCAAACTAACTCTGTGTAGGGCCGGTCAAGCCAAAAAAATCCCAAAGGGGTTTGAGGAAATCTGGGGGGGGGGCGGTCAACCGGGGGCTAAGGGGCTAAAGGGGACGATGGGCCCAAAACCGGTTTCATCCATTTAATTGATGCGTCTCTGGAGTGTTTGCTCTTCCCGACCAATTGGGGTGTCTGTTTCCGGGGGCCCGGGTTTGACGCCGGGATATATTTAATGAAAGTAGGCGGGGATACGGCCCTTCTTTGGGCCCTGACCGGAATGGAAATCCGGGATTCCCTTCATCCCCTCATTCTCATCCTGCATTGAAAAAAAAAGTCCAATTTCGTGCCCTTCGTAAACTCTCGGGGTACTTCGTTTGGTGTGCACCCGCGCTTCCCCTTTTGGTTGCGCGCGCTACACACACAACAACCACACACACCCACACACCCCACCACCAACACACACACACACACCCACATACCCCCAAACCAACACACACACAAACACACACACACACACACCCACCACACACACACACCGCATACACTGGCCACACAGATGGCTCGGCTCTCCTCTCTCTCCCCTCTCTCCTTTTCTCTCCACACAAAAACCCACACAACACACACACACACAACACAAAAACACACACACACAACACACACACACACACACACTCCCACAAAAGCATCCGATGATAATGATGCAAAACCCAATGTTATGTAGGAACCCTTTTGGTCTACCAGCAATATATCAGCATGAGTAGGTCCCTAGCCAGGATCCCTTCTTAAATTTTTTTTCATCCACTCTGAATTCGATCGATCAGCTTTTTAACTGCTCCATTGACGCCCCTAAGCGGACGTCCCGCGCTAAAGCTTTCTCTCTGACATCCGCATAACCGATCGCGTTTTAGCAATTTTTAGAGCGAATTAATCAGAGTCAAGGGAAATGAAGCGTGCCAGTGATGGGTCATTTTCAAAACACCTTCAACCCCGCAGGGGGCCCCGGATTTTCGGGACCACGTGTTGAAGTGAGATCAATGGGCCAGCCTTCGACGAGGTGTAGAAAAAACAGGGAAAAATGTGTTTTTCAGCTTCTGAACGGACTTGTTCAAATGAAAGGATCAACCTTGAAGATATTGAACAGAGGGACAGCGAAATTTTGCCCGGAAAAGTGGAAAATGGACTGGAAGGAACATGGCCTTCGAGAGAGGAGTGGATGGAGTCAGGTTGGGGGTGCGATTCAGGCGAGCTATCAAATAAACCACCAAAAAGCCCGGTTGGAAGTTTTTCTCCGTTCATGCCAGAGCACCCTGGAGATTTTTTTTCCCCTCAAGCCTCCAACACAGGCCAGCAAACCCCAATGGATGAAAGGGAAGGCGTGACTGACCAGCCCCCCTTTGGGTTTTTTTCCACCAGTCAGGCCATGCTTTACAAAGGTATTTTGTCATATCATTTTCTTTTTCCTCTCTCTCTTCTCCCCCTTTTCTGTGTGGTGTGGTGGTGTGTGTTTGTGTGTGTGTTGGGGTGGTGGGTGTGTGTGGGGGGGGGGGAGGTCGTGTCCGTGTGAATTGTGTGTGTGTGTGTGTGTGTGTTGGGGGTGTGTGTGGTTTTTATATATATTTTTTAATATATTTTGTTGTTTTGTTTTGTGTGGGTGTGTGT
>JAMYXO010001055.1:0-33882 GCA_033310375.1 Conus canariensis
GCGTGCCTTTTGCAGACGGATGTCTTACCCCACTGCTAACAGACACCTATTCTACCTTGAGAAATTTATGCCTTATGAAGTTCACTTTACTTCCTCCCCAACCAGCAGCTATGTTCAAATATTCAGTTGCTTCCTACACAAGTCTGTTCATATGCCTGTTATGAGTCTCCCGTCAACTTTAGAAAGTATGCTGAACTCAGCACTACAGAACATGACGCTATCCCCGTTCAAAACTGAAGGCAAAGGAAACCACATTGTCGTCGTCCTGAGGTTCAATACTATAACCGATTATTCCCTGTCACGTTACTACCACAGCGTGCATGCTGTGTATCACAGAAAGTGCCACTTGCAGGTAAACAGGGATAACACTGTGAAACACAGACGAAGCCAAGGGTAGGCAAGGCAGACTTTTCATCTCCATCTGGTTTACTTTTGCCAACACTGCCCAGTTTCTTCTAGGGTGCTGATGCTGACAGTGAAAAAAATGTTTACTGATAAACATGTAGCTGACAATGATCATCGTTTGCCTGCCTCTCTTCTCCAGTCTTTGTATGACATTCAAAACAAGGAAGGGCAAATCAACATGGAACTGTGTGGCGCCAACACACACTTAGTGATAGTGTGCGATGACTCTGAGAAAAAGTGCGTAGCAGAAAACAGATTTCCATATGACTGTTAGTGTACAAAATACTGAAGGCTATGAACAGGAAAATAATACAAGCGAACGGGATTCAAAATCGATGCATTTACCCAACACAGAGCATGAAACAAATTAGAACATCAAGCACATGTGGCACACACAGCGCCTAGCTGACTACAGAAGCTAATATGCAGCAGCACACAGAATCTCGTCAACAAAACATTTACACACAAATGATGGCAATCATTGAGGAATCTCCTCCATGTTTGTGGTGAAGGTCAACACATCACTTCTACCTGGAGTAAAGATGTCTTGAAAGGAAATCCTCACTAGGACCAATCGTGACTGTTGTGCTGTAAAGTTGTGAAGTGGACTATTACTATGTGTGATTGACTGTCTCAGGACTAGTTACAAATATATTTAATACCACGATGTGGGATCCATATCACGATGAGCGTTTGTAAAGGCCATTTGTAATACGTTGTTTCCACATACGTTTCGTGTATGTGCCTCCCTCCTCACTCCATTTCTCCCAAGCCCTCACCCCTACCCTCTTCCCCATCCCATTCCTCCATAGTCCGTTTTTGTGAATGGCTTAATAGCCTAAACCACATTAACTATTCGCATTCGTATCTCTCTCTCTCTCTCTCTCTCTCTCTCTCTCTCTCTCTCTCTCTCTCTGAAAAGTCACAAATTGAATTCGTATGTAAATTAACACCTAAATACCTAAATAAATGCCTTGATAAATAAACAAATGAGATATGAATAAATAAACACACACACACACACACACACACACACACACACACACACACACACACACACACACACACAACACATATATATATATATATATATATATATATATATTATATATATAAAATAAATACGTTTATGAATAAAGAAACTAAATAAATGAGAAAAAGACGGTATATTTGATATAGCATGACGATTTTGGAAGATGATTAAAAACTTCGTTGAGGATAACACAGACATTGTCATAATTATACCAGTACAGCAAATAATGAAAAAAGGAAGAAGAAAGGGCAGAAAAGAAGGAAGGAAGGAATGAAGGATGGAAGGAAGGAAGGAAAAGAACCATAAAAGCAAGAGAGATAAACAAAATGGAAAACAAATCCCCAAAGTCTGGGCGCTGGGTAAGTGAAAAAAAAATATTAGTCGATTACTTAATTAGTTAGTTAGTTCCATTATTCTCCATTTTTAATCATCTCCTGATAATGTCTTCATGGTACATCAATCCTCCCTGTCTTACATTTCGTTCTTATTTCTTTCTTTATCTCCCTATTTCCATCTCTTCTTTTTTTCTTTGTTTCTTTTTGTACTCTGTTCATTTATTCATTAATTCTTTTTATTTTCTTATATATGTATGTACATATATATTTTTTTTTTTTCTTAAAGACAATTCGAAAGTTAGAGACTGATAGAAAGAGACTCTTTACTACTTGTAGTCTGGTAGAAGCCAAAAGAAAAAAACATTCTCATTAACTAATTAGATATCTAACTAACTAAGTAATTAACTAAACAACTACCTTACTTACTACCTAACTACGTGACTAACTAACTAATTAACTATTTTTCACATTTTTTATTCTTGCACATTTTTGATACTTTCACATTTTTGATTCTTTCACATTTTTTTCTTTGCTCTGCCGGGATTCGAACCCGCAGCTTTTGGATAGGTGGGCGTCTGAAGGCGTGCCTTTTGCAGACGGATGTCTTACCCCACTGCTAACAGACACCTATTCTACCTTGAGAAATTTATGCCTTATGAAGTTCACTTTACTTCCTCCCCAACCAGCAGCTTGTTCAAATATTCAGTTGCTTCCTACACAAGTCTGTTCATATGCCTGTTATGAGTCTCCCGTCAACTTTAGAAAGTATGCTGAACTCAGCACTACAGAACATGACGCTATCCCCGTTCAAAACTGAAGGCAAAGGAAACCACATTGTCGTCGTCCTGAGGTTCAATACTATAACCGATTATTCCCTGTCACGTTACTACCACAGCGTGCATGCTGTGTATCACAGAAAGTGCCACTTGCAGGTAAACAGGGATAACACTGTGAAACACAGACGAAGCCAAGGGTAGGCAAGGCAGACTTTTCATCTCCATCTGGTTTACTTTTGCCAACACTGCCCAGTTTCTTCTAGGTGCTGATGCTGACAGTGAAAAAAATGTTTACTGATAAACATGTAGCTGACAATGATCATCGTTTGCCTGCCTCTCTTCTCCAGTCTTTGTATGACATTCAAAACAAGGAAGGGCAAATCAACATGGAACTGTGTGGCGCCAACACACACTTAGTGATAGTGTGCGATGACTCTGAGAAAAAGTGCGTAGCAGAAACAGATTTCCATATGACTGTTAGTGTACAAAATACTGAAGGCTATGAACAGGAAAATAATACAAGCGAACGGGATTCAAAATCGATGCATTTACCCAACACAGAGCATGAAACAAATTAGAACATCAAGCACATGTGGCACACACAGCGCCTAGCTGACTACAGAAGCTAATATGCAGCAGCACACAGAATCTCGTCAACAAAACATTTACACACAAATGATGGCAATCATTGAGGAATCTCCTCCATGTTTGTGGTGAAGGTCAACACATCACTTCTACCTGGAGTAAAGATGTCTTGAAAGGAAATCCTCACTAGGACCAATCGTGACTGTTGTGCTGTAAAGTTGTGAAGTGGACTATTACTATGTGTGATTGACTGTCTCAGGACTAGTTACAAATATATTTAATACCACGATGTGGGATCCATATCACGATGAGCGTTTGTAAAGGCCATTTGTAATACGTTGTTTCCACATACGTTTCGTGTATGTGCCTCCCTCCTCACTCCATTTCTCCCAAGCCCTCACCCCTACCCCGTTCCCCCATCCCATTCCTCCATAGTCCGTTTTTGTGAATGGGCTTAATAGCCTAAACCACATTAAACTATTCGCATTCGTATTCTCTCTCTCTCTCTCTCTCTCTCTCTCTCTCTCTCTCTCTCTCTCTCTCTCTCTCTCTCTCTCTCTCTCTCTCTCTCTGAAAAGTCACAAATTGAATTCGTATGTAAATTAACACCTAAATACCTAAATAAATGCCTTGATAAATAAACAAATGAGATATGAATAAATAAAACACACCACACACACACACACACACACACACACACACACACACACACACACACACACACCAATATATATATATATATATATATATATATATATATATATATATATATATATATAATAAATACGTTTATGAATAAAGAAACTAAATAAATGAGAAAAAGACGGTATATTTGATATAGCATGACGATTTTGGAAGATGATTAAAACTTCGTTGAGGATAACACAGACATTGTCATAATTATACCAGTACAGCAAATAATGAAAAAAGGAAGAAGAAAGGGCAGAAAAGAAGGAAGGAAGGAATGAAGGATGGAAGGAAGGAAGGAAAAGAACCATAAAAGCAAGAGAGATAAACAAAATGGAAAACAAATCCCCAAAGTCTGGGCGCTGGGTAAGTGAAAAAAAAAATTAGTCGATTACTTAATTAGTTAGTTAGTTCCATTATTCTCCATTTTTAATCATCTCCTGATAATGTCTTCATGGTACATCAATCCTCCCTGTCTTACATTTCGTTCTTATTTCTTTCTTTATCTCCCTATTTCCATCTCTTCTTTTTTTCTTTGTTTCTTTTTTGTACTCTGTTCATTTATTCATTAATTCTTTTTATTTTCTTATATATGTATGTACATATATATTTTTTTTTTTTTTAAAGACAATTCGAAAGTTAGAGACTGATAGAAAGAGACTCTTTACTACTTGTAGTCTGGTAGAAGCCAAAAGAAAAAAACATTCTCATTAACTAATTAGATATCTAACTAACTAAGTAATTAACTAAACAACTACCTTACTTACTACCTAACTACGTGACTAACTAACTAATTAACTATTTTTCACATTTTTTATTCTTGCACATTTTTGATACTTTCACATTTTTGATTCTTTCACATTTTTTTCTTTGCTCTGCCGGGATTCGAACCCGCAGCTTTTGGATAGGTGGGCGTCTGAAGGCGTGCCTTTTGCAGACGGATGTCTTACCCCACTGCTAACAGACACCTATTCTACCTTGAGAAATTTATGCCTTATGAAGTTCACTTTACTTCCTCCCCAACCAGCAGCTAGTTCAAATATTCAGTTGCTTCCTACACAAGTCTGTTCATATGCCTGTTATGAGTCTCCCGTCAACTTTAGAAAGTATGCTGAACTCAGCACTACAGAACATGACGCTATCCCCGTTCAAAACTGAAGGCAAAGGAAACCACATTGTCGTCGTCCTGAGGTTCAATACTATAACCGATTATTCCCTGTCACGTTACTACCACAGCGTGCATGCTGTGTATCACAGAAAGTGCCACTTGCAGGTAAACAGGGATAACACTGTGAAACACAGACGAAGCCAAGGGTAGGCAAGGCAGACTTTTCATCTCCATCTGGTTTACTTTTGCCAACACTGCCCAGTTTCTTCTAGGGTGCTGATGCTGACAGTGAAAAAAATGTTTACTGATAAACATGTAGCTGACAATGATCATCGTTTGCCTGCCTCTCTTCTCCAGTCTTTGTATGACATTCAAAACAAGGAAGGGCAAATCAACATGGAACTGTGTGGCGCCAACACACACTTAGTGATAGTGTGCGATGACTCTGAGAAAAAGTGCGTAGCAGAAACAGATTTCCATATGACTGTTAGTGTACAAAATACTGAAGGCTATGAACAGGAAAATAATACAAGCGAACGGGATTCAAAATCGATGCATTTACCCAACACAGAGCATGAAACAAATTAGAACATCAAGCACATGTGGCACACACAGCGCCTAGCTGACTACAGAAGCTAATATGCAGCAGCACACAGAATCTCGTCAACAAAACATTTACACACAAATGATGGCAATCATTGAGGAATCTCCTCCATGTTTGTGGTGAAGGTCAAACACATCACTTCTACCTGGAGTAAAGATGTCTTGAAAGGAAATCCTCACTAGGACCAATCGTGACTGTTGTGCTGTAAAGTTGTGAAGTGGACTATTACTATGTGTGATTGACTGTCTCAGGACTAGTTACAAATATATTTAATACCACGATGTGGGATCCATATCACGATGAGCGTTTGTAAAGGCCATTTGTAATACGTTGTTTCCACATACGTTTCGTGTATGTGCCTCCCTCCTCACTCCATTTCTCCCAAGCCCTCACCCCTACCCGTTCCCCCATCCCATTCCTCCATAGTCCGTTTTTGTGAATGGGCTTAATAGCCTAAACCACATTAAACTATTCGCATTCGTATTCTCTCTCTTCTCTCTCTCTCTCTCTCTCTCTCTCTCTCTCTCTCTCTCTCTCTCTCTCTCTCTTGAAAAGTCACAAATTGAATTCGTATGTAAATTAACACCTAAATACCTAAATAAATGCCTTGATAAATAAACAAATGAGATATGAATAAATAAACACACCACACACACACACACACACACACACACACACACACACACACACACACACACACATATATATATTATATATTATATATATATTATATATATATATAAATAAATACGTTTATGAATAAAGAAACTAAATAAATGAGAAAAAGACGGTATATTTGATATAGCATGACGATTTTGGAAGATGATTAAAACTTCGTTGAGGATAACACAGACATTGTCATAATTATACCAGTACAGCAAATAATGAAAAAAGGAAGAAGAAAGGGCAGAAAAGAAGGAAGGAAGGAATGAAGGATGGAAGAAGGAAGGAAAAGAACCATAAAAGCAAGAGAGATAAACAAAATGGAAAACAAATCCCCAAAGTCTGGGCGCTGGGTAAGTGAAAAAAAATTAGTCGATTACTTAATTAGTTAGTTAGTTCCATTATTCTCCATTTTTAATCATCTCCTGATAATGTCTTCATGGTACATCAATCCTCCCTGTCTTACATTTCGTTCTTATTTCTTTCTTTATCTCCCTATTTCCATCTCTTCTTTTTTTCTTTGTTTCTTTTTTGTACTCTGTTCATTTATTCATTAATTCTTTTTATTTTCTTATATATGTATGTACATATATATTTTTCTTTTTTTTTAAAGACAATTCGAAAGTTAGAGACTGATAGAAAGAGACTCTTTACTACTTGTAGTCTGGTAGAAGCCAAAAGAAAAAAACATTCTCATTAACTAATTAGATATCTAACTAACTAAGTAATTAACTAAACAACTACCTTACTTACTACCTAACTACGTGACTAACTAACTAATTAACTATTTTTCACATTTTTTATTCTTGCACATTTTTGATACTTTCACATTTTTGATTCTTTCACATTTTTTTCTTTGCTCTGCCGGGATTCGAACCCGCAGCTTTTGGATAGGTGGGCGTCTGAAGGCGTGCCTTTTGCAGACGGATGTCTTACCCCACTGCTAACAGACACCTATTCTACCTTGAGAAATTTATGCCTTATGAAGTTCACTTTACTTCCTCCCAACCAGCAGCTAGTTCAAATATTCAGTTGCTTCCTACACAAGTCTGTTCATATGCCTGTTATGAGTCTCCCGTCAACTTTAGAAAGTATGCTGAACTCAGCACTACAGAACATGACGCTATCCCCGTTCAAAACTGAAGGCAAAGGAAACCACATTGTCGTCGTCCTGAGGTTCAATACTATAACCGATTATTCCCTGTCACGTTACTACCACAGCGTGCATGCTGTGTATCACAGAAAGTGCCACTTGCAGGTAAACAGGGATAACACTGTGAAACACAGACGAAGCCAAGGGTAGGCAAGGCAGACTTTTCATCTCCATCTGGTTTACTTTTGCCAACACTGCCAGTTTCTTCTAGGGTGCTGATGCTGACAGTGAAAAAAATGTTTACTGATAAACATGTAGCTGACAATGATCATCGTTTGCCTGCCTCTCTTCTCCAGTCTTTGTATGACATTCAAAACAAGAAGGGCAAATCAACATGGAACTGTGTGGCGCCAACACACACTTAGTGATAGTGTGCGATGACTCTGAGAAAAAGTGCGTAGCAGAAACAGATTTCCATATGACTGTTAGTGTACAAAATACTGAAGGCTATGAACAGGAAAATAATACAAGCGAACGGGATTCAAAATCGATGCATTTACCCAACACAGAGCATGAAACAAATTAGAACATCAAGCACATGTGGCACACACAGCGCCTAGCTGACTACAGAAGCTAATATGCAGCAGCACACAGAATCTCGTCAACAAAACATTTACACACAAATGATGGCAATCATTGAGGAATCTCCTCCATGTTTGTGGTGAAGGTCAACACATCACTTCTACCTGGAGTAAAGATGTCTTGAAAGGAAATCCTCACTAGGACCAATCGTGACTGTTGTGCTGTAAAGTTGTGAAGTGGACTATTACTATGTGTGATTGACTGTCTCAGGACTAGTTACAAATATATTTAATACCACGATGTGGGATCCATATCACGATGAGCGTTTGTAAAGGCCATTTGTAATACGTTGTTTCCACATACGTTTCGTGTATGTGCCTCCCTCCTCACTCCATTTCTCCCAAGCCCTCACCCCTACCCCGTTCCCCCATCCCATTCCTCCATAGTCCGTTTTTGTGAATGGGCTTAATAGCCTAAACCACATTAAACTATTCGCATTCGTATTCTCTCTCTCTCTCTCTCTCTCTCTCTCTCTCTCCTCTCTCTTCTCTCTTCTCTCTCCTCCCTCTCTCCTCTGAAAAGTCACAAATTGAATTCGTATGTAAATTAACACCTAAATACCTAAATAAATGCCTTGATAAATAAACAAATGAGATATGAATAAATAAACACACACACACACACACACACACACACACACACACACACACACACACACACACACACACACACACACATATATATATATATATATTATATATTATATATATATTATATATATAAAATAATCGTTTATGAATAAAGAAACTAAATAAATGAGAAAAAGACGGTATATTTGATATAGCATGACGATTTTGGAAGATGATTAAAACTTCGTTGAGGATAACACAGACATTGTCATAATTATACCAGTACAGCAAATAATGAAAAAAGGAAGAAGAAAGGGCAGAAAAGAAGGAAGGAAGGAATGAAGGATGGAAGGAAGGAAGGAAAAGAACCATAAAAGCAAGAGAGATAAACAAAATGGAAAACAAATCCCCAAAGTCTGGGCGCTGGGTAAGTGAAAAAAAAATTAGTCGATTACTTAATTAGTTAGTTAGTTCCATTATTCTCCATTTTTAATCATCTCCTGATAATGTCTTCATGGTACATCAATCCTCCCTGTCTTACATTTCGTTCTTATTTCTTTCTTTATCTCCCTATTTCCATTCTTCTTTTTTTTCTTTGTTTCTTTTTTGTACTCTGTTCATTTATTCATTAATTCTTTTTATTTTCTTATATATGTATGTACATATATATTTTTCTTTTTTTCTTAAAGACAATTCGAAAGTTAGAGACTGATAGAAAGAGACTCTTTACTACTTGTAGTCTGGTAGAAGCCAAAAGAAAAAAACATTCTCATTAACTAATTAGATATCTAACTAACTAAGTAATTAACTAAACAACTACCTTACTTACTACCTAACTACGTGACTAACTAACTAATTAACTATTTTTCACATTTTTTATTCTTGCACATTTTTGATACTTTCACATTTTTGATTCTTTCACATTTTTTTCTTTGCTCTGCCGGGATTCGAACCCGCAGCTTTTGGATAGGTGGGCGTCTGAAGGCGTGCCTTTTGCAGACGGATGTCTTACCCCACTGCTAACAGACACCTATTCTACCTTGAGAAATTTATGCCTTATGAAGTTCACTTTACTTCCTCCCCAACCAGCAGCTAGTTCAAATATTCAGTTGCTTCCTACACAAGTCTGTTCATATGCCTGTTATGAGTCTCCCGTCAACTTTAGAAAGTATGCTGAACTCAGCACTACAGAACATGACGCTATCCCCGTTCAAAACTGAAGGCAAAGGAAACCACATTGTCGTCGTCCTGAGGTTCAATACTATAACCGATTATTCCCTGTCACGTTACTACCACAGCGTGCATGCTGTGTATCACAGAAAGTGCCACTTGCAGGTAAACAGGGATAACACTGTGAAACACAGACGAAGCCAAGGGTAGGCAAGGCAGACTTTTCATCTCCATCTGGTTTACTTTTGCCAACACTGCCCAGTTTCTTCTAGGGTGCTGATGCTGACAGTGAAAAAAATGTTTACTGATAAACATGTAGCTGACAATGATCATCGTTTGCCTGCCTCTCTTCTCCAGTCTTTGTATGACATTCAAAACAAGGAAGGGCAAATCAACATGGAACTGTGTGGCGCCAACACACACTTAGTGATAGTGTGCGATGACTCTGAGAAAAAGTGCGTAGCAGAAACAGATTTCCATATGACTGTTAGTGTACAAAATACTGAAGGCTATGAACAGGAAAATAATACAAGCGAACGGGATTCAAAATCGATGCATTTACCCAACACAGAGCATGAAACAAATTAGAACATCAAGCACATGTGGCACACACAGCGCCTAGCTGACTACAGAAGCTAATATGCAGCAGCACACAGAATCTCGTCAACAAAACATTTACACACAAATGATGGCAATCATTGAGGAATCTCCTCCATGTTTGTGGTGAAGGTCAACACATCACTTCTACCTGGAGTAAAGATGTCTTGAAAGGAAATCCTCACTAGGACCAATCGTGACTGTTGTGCTGTAAAGTTGTGAAGTGGACTATTACTATGTGTGATTGACTGTCTCAGGACTAGTTACAAATATATTTAATACCACGATGTGGGATCCATATCACGATGAGCGTTTGTAAAGGCCATTTGTAATACGTTGTTTCCACATACGTTTCGTGTATGTGCCTCCCTCCTCACTCCATTTCTCCCAAGCCCTCACCCCTACCCCGTTCCCCCATCCCATTCCTCCATAGTCCGTTTTTGTGAATGGGCTTAATAGCCTAAACCACATTAAACTATTCGCATTCGTATCTCTCTCTCTCTCTCTCTCTCTCTCTCTCTCTCTCTCTCTTTTCTCTCTCTCTCTCTCTCTCTCTCTTCTGAAAAGTCACAAATTGAATTCGTATGTAAATTAACACCTAAATACCTAAATAAATGCCTTGATAAATAAACAAATGAGATATGAATAAATAAACACACACACACACACACACACACACACACACAACACACACACACACACACACACACACATATATATATATATATTATATATATATATATATATAATATATATATAAATAAATACGTTTATGAATAAAGAAACTAAAAAATGAGAAAAAGACGGTATATTTGATATAGCATGACGATTTTGGAAGATGATTAAAACTTCGTTGAGGATAACACAGACATTGTCATAATTATACCAGTACAGCAAATAATGAAAAAAGGAAGAAGAAAGGGCAGAAAAGAAGGAAGGAAGGAATGAAGGATGGAAGGAAGGAAGGAAAAGAACCATAAAAGCAAGAGAGATAAACAAAATGGAAAAAAATCCCCAAAGTCTGGGCGCTGGGTAAGTGAAAAAAAAATTAGTCGATTACTTAATTAGTTAGTTAGTTCCATTATTCTCCATTTTTAATCATCTCCTGATAATGTCTTCATGGTACATCAATCCTCCCTGTCTTACATTTCGTTCTTATTTCTTTCTTTATCTCCCTATTTCCATCTCTTCTTTTTTTCTTTGTTTCTTTTTTGTACTCTGTTCATTTATTCATTAATTCTTTTTATTTTCTTATATATGTATGTACATATATATTTTTCTTTTTTTCTTAAAGACAATTCGAAAGTTAGAGACTGATAGAAAGAGACTCTTTACTACTTGTAGTCTGGTAGAAGCCAAAAGAAAAAAACATTCTCATTAACTAATTAGATATCTAACTAACTAAGTAATTAACTAAACAACTACCTTACTTACTACCTAACTACGTGACTAACTAACTAATTAACTATTTTTCACATTTTTATTCTTGCACATTTTTGATACTTTCACATTTTTGATTCTTTCACATTTTTTTTCTTTGCTCTGCCGGGATTCGAACCCGCAGCTTTTGGATAGGTGGGCGTCTGAAGGCGTGCCTTTTGCAGACGGATGTCTTACCCCACTGCTAACAGACACCTATTCTACCTTGAGAAATTTATGCCTTATGAAGTTCACTTTACTTCCTCCCCAACCAGCAGCTAGTTCAAATATTCAGTTGCTTCCTACACAAGTCTGTTCATATGCCTGTTATGAGTCTCCCGTCAACTTTAGAAAGTATGCTGAACTCAGCACTACAGAACATGACGCTATCCCCGTTCAAAACTGAAGGCAAAGGAAACCACATTGTCGTCGTCCTGAGGTTCAATACTATAACCGATTATTCCCTGTCACGTTACTACCACAGCGTGCATGCTGTGTATCACAGAAAGTGCCACTTGCAGGTAAACAGGGATAACACTGTGAAACACAGACGAAGCCAAGGGTAGGCAAGGCAGACTTTTCATCTCCATCTGGTTTACTTTTGCCAACACTGCCCAGTTTCTTCTAGGGTGCTGATGCTGACAGTGAAAAAAATGTTTACTGATAAACATGTAGCTGACAATGATCATCGTTTGCCTGCCTCTCTTCTCCAGTCTTTGTATGACATTCAAAACAAGGAAGGGCAAATCAACATGGAACTGTGTGGCGCCAACACACACTTAGTGATAGTGTGCGATGACTCTGAGAAAAAGTGCGTAGCAGAAACAGATTTCCATATGACTGTTAGTGTACAAAATACTGAAGGCTATGAACAGGAAAATAATACAAGCGAACGGGATTCAAAATCGATGCATTTACCCAACACAGAGCATGAAACAAATTAGAACATCAAGCACATGTGGCACACACAGCGCCTAGCTGACTACAGAAGCTAATATGCAGCAGCACACAGAATCTCGTCAACAAAACATTTACACACAAATGATGGCAATCATTGAGGAATCTCCTCCATGTTTGTGGTGAAGGTCAACACATCACTTCTACCTGGAGTAAAGATGTCTTGAAAGGAAATCCTCACTAGGACCAATCGTGACTGTTGTGCTGTAAAGTTGTGAAGTGGACTATTACTATGTGTGATTGACTGTCTCAGGACTAGTTACAAATATATTTAATACCACGATGTGGGATCCATATCACGATGAGCGTTTGTAAAGGCCATTTGTAATACGTTGTTTCCACATACGTTTCGTGTATGTGCCTCCCTCCTCACTCCATTTCTCCCAAGCCCTCACCCCTACCCCGTTCCCCCATCCCATTCCTCCATAGTCCGTTTTTGTGAATGGGCTTAATAGCCTAAACCACATTAAACTATTCGCATTCGTATTCTCTCTCTCTCTCTCTCTCTCTCTCTCTCTCTCTCTCTCTCTCTCTCTCTCTCTCTCTCTCTCTGAAAAGTCACAAATTGAATTCGTATGTAAATTAACACCTAAATACCTAAATAAATGCCTTGATAAATAAACAAATGAGATATGAATAAATAAACACACACCACACACACACACACACACACACACACACACACACACACACACACAACATATATATTATATATATTATATATATATTATATATATATATATATATAAATAAATACGTTTATGAATAAAGAAACTAAATAAATGAGAAAAAGACGGTATATTTGATATAGCATGACGATTTTGGAAGATGATTAAAACTTCGTTGAGGATAACACAGACATTGTCATAATTATACCAGTACAGCAAATAATAAAAGAAAAAAGGAAGAAGAAAGGCAGAAAGAAGGAATGGAAGGAATGAGGATGGAAGGAAGGAAGGAAAAGAACCATAAAAGCAAGAGAGATAAACAAAATGGAAAACAAATCCCCAAAGTCTGGGCGCTGGGTAAGTGAAAAAAAAATTAGTCGATTACTTAATTAGTTAGTTAGTTCCATTATTCTCCATTTTTAATCATCTCCTGATAATGTCTTCATGGTACATCAATCCTCCCTGTCTTACATTTCGTTCTTATTTCTTTCTTTATCTCCCTATTTCCATCTCTTCTTTTTTTCTTTGTTTCTTTTTTGTACTCTGTTCATTTATTCATTAATTCTTTTTATTTTCTTATATATGTATGTACATATATATTTTTCTTTTTTTCTTAAAGACAATTCGAAAGTTAGAGACTGATAGAAAGAGACTCTTTACTACTTGTAGTCTGGTAGAAGCCAAAAGAAAAAAACATTCTCATTAACTAATTAGATATCTAACTAACTAAGTAATTAACTAAACAACTACCTTACTTACTACCTAACTACGTGACTAACTAACTAATTAACTATTTTTCACATTTTTTATTCTTGCACATTTTTGATACTTTCACATTTTTGATTCTTTCACATTTTTTTCTTTGCTCTGCCGGGATTCGAACCCGCAGCTTTTGGATAGGTGGGCGTCTGAAGGCGTGCCTTTTGCAGACGGATGTCTTACCCCACTGCTAACAGACACCTATTCTACCTTGAGAAATTTATGCCTTATGAAGTTCACTTTACTTCCTCCCCAACCAGCAGCTAGTTCAAATATTCAGTTGCTTCCTACACAAGTCTGTTCATATGCCTGTTATGAGTCTCCCGTCAACTTTAGAAAGTATGCTGAACTCAGCACTACAGAACATGACGCTATCCCCGTTCAAAACTGAAGGCAAAGGAAACCACATTGTCGTCGTCCTGAGGTTCAATACTATAACCGATTATTCCCTGTCACGTTACTACCACAGCGTGCATGCTGTGTATCACAGAAAGTGCCACTTGCAGGTAAACAGGGATAACACTGTGAAACACAGACGAAGCCAAGGGTAGGCAAGGCAGACTTTTCATCTCCATCTGGTTTACTTTTGCCAACACTGCCCAGTTTCTTCTAGGTGCTGATGCTGACAGTGAAAAAAATGTTTACTGATAAACATGTAGCTGACAATGATCATCGTTTGCCTGCCTCTCTTCTCCAGTCTTTGTATGACATTCAAAACAAGGAAGGGCAAATCAACATGGAACTGTGTGGCGCCAACACACACTTAGTGATAGTGTGCGATGACTCTGAGAAAAAGTGCGTAGCAGAAACAGATTTCCATATGACTGTTAGTGTACAAAATACTGAAGGCTATGAACAGGAAAATAATACAAGCGAACGGGATTCAAAATCGATGCATTTACCCAACACAGAGCATGAAACAAATTAGAACATCAAGCACATGTGGCACACACAGCGCCTAGCTGACTACAGAAGCTAATATGCAGCAGCACACAGAATCTCGTCAACAAAACATTTACACACAAATGATGGCAATCATTGAGGAATCTCCTCCATGTTTGTGGTGAAGGTCAACACATCACTTCTACCTGGAGTAAAGATGTCTTGAAAGGAAATCCTCACTAGGACCAATCGTGACTGTTGTGCTGTAAAGTTGTGAAGTGGACTATTACTATGTGTGATTGACTGTCTCAGGACTAGTTACAAATATATTTAATACCACGATGTGGGATCCATATCACGATGAGCGTTTGTAAAGGCCATTTGTAATACGTTGTTTCCACATACGTTTCGTGTATGTGCCTCCCTCCTCACTCCATTTCTCCCAAGCCCTCACCCCTACCCCGTTCCCCCATCCCATTCCTCCATAGTCCGTTTTTGTGAATGGGCTTAATAGCCTAAACCACATTAAACTATTCGCATTCGTATTTCTCTCTCTCTCTCTCTCTCTCTCTCTCTCTCTCTCTCTCTCTCTCTCTCTCTCTCTCTCTCTCTCTCTCTTCTGAAAAGTCACAAATTGAATTCGTATGTAAATTAACACCTAAATACCTAAATAAATGCCTTGATAAATAAACAAATGAGATATGAATAAATAAAACACACACACACACACACACACACACACACACACACACACACACACACACCACACACACACAAATATATATATATTTTATATATATATATATATATATATATAAATATAAACGTTTATGAATAAAGAAACTAAATAAATGAGAAAAAGACGGTATATTTGATATAGCATGACGATTTTGGAAGATGATTAAAACTTCGTTGAGGATAACACAGACATTGTCATAATTATACCAGTACAGCAAATAATGAAAAAAGGAAGAAGAAAGGGCAGAAAAGAAGGAAGGAAGGAATGAAGGATGGAAGGAAGGAAGGAAAAGAACCATAAAAGCAAGAGAGATAAACAAAATGGAAAACAAATCCCCAAAGTCTGGGCGCTGGGTAAGTGAAAAAAAAAATTAGTCGATTACTTAATTAGTTAGTTAGTTCCATTATTCTCCATTTTTAATCATCTCCTGATAATGTCTTCATGGTACATCAATCCTCCCTGTCTTACATTTCGTTCTTATTTCTTTCTTTATCTCCCTATTTCCATCTCTTCTTTTTTTCTTTGTTTCTTTTTTGTACTCTGTTCATTTATTCATTAATTCTTTTTATTTTCTTATATATGTATGTACATATATATTTTTCTTTTTTTCTTAAAGACAATTCGAAAGTTAGAGACTGATAGAAAGAGACTCTTTACTACTTGTAGTCTGGTAGAAGCCAAAAGAAAAAAACATTCTCATTAACTAATTAGATATCTAACTAACTAAGTAATTAACTAAACAACTACCTTACTTACTACCTAACTACGTGACTAACTAACTAATTAACTATTTTTCACATTTTTTATTCTTGCACATTTTTGATACTTTCACATTTTTGATTCTTTCACATTTTTTTCTTTGCTCTGCCGGGATTCGAACCCGCAGCTTTTGGATAGGTGGGCGTCTGAAGGCGTGCCTTTTGCAGACGGATGTCTTACCCCACTGCTAACAGACACCTATTCTACCTTGAAAATTTATGCCTTATGAAGTTCACTTTACTTCCTCCCCAACCAGCAGCTAGTTCAAATATTCAGTTGCTTCCTACACAAGTCTGTTCATATGCCTGTTATGAGTCTCCCGTCAACTTTAGAAAGTATGCTGAACTCAGCACTACAGAACATGACGCTATCCCCGTTCAAAACTGAAGGCAAAGGAAACCACATTGTCGTCGTCCTGAGGTTCAATACTATAACCGATTATTCCCTGTCACGTTACTACCACAGCGTGCATGCTGTGTATCACAGAAAGTGCCACTTGCAGGTAAACAGGGATAAACACTGTGAAACACAGACGAAGCCAAGGGTAGGCAAGGCAGACTTTTCATCTCCATCTGGTTTACTTTTGCCAACACTGCCCAGTTTCTTCTAGGGTGCTGATGCTGACAGTGAAAAAAATGTTTACTGATAAACATGTAGCTGACAATGATCATCGTTTGCCTGCCTCTCTTCTCCAGTCTTTGTATGACATTCAAAACAAGGAAGGGCAAATCAACATGGAACTGTGTGGCGCCAACACACACTTAGTGATAGTGTGCGATGACTCTGAGAAAAAGTGCGTAGCAGAAACAGATTTCCATATGACTGTTAGTGTACAAAATACTGAAGGCTATGAACAGGAAAATAATACAAGCGAACGGGATTCAAAATCGATGCATTTACCCAACACAGAGCATGAAACAAATTAGAACATCAAGCACATGTGGCACACACAGCGCCTAGCTGACTACAGAAGCTAATATGCAGCAGCACACAGAATCTCGTCAACAAAACATTTACACACAAATGATGGCAATCATTGAGGAATCTCCTCCATGTTTGTGGTGAAGGTCAACACATCACTTCTACCTGGAGTAAAGATGTCTTGAAAGGAAATCCTCACTAGGACCAATCGTGACTGTTGTGCTGTAAAGTTGTGAAGTGGACTATTACTATGTGTGATTGACTGTCTCAGGACTAGTTACAAATATATTTAATACCACGATGTGGGATCCATATCACGATGAGCGTTTGTAAAGGCCATTTGTAATACGTTGTTTCCACATACGTTTCGTGTATGTGCCTCCCTCCTCACTCCATTTCTCCCAAGCCCTCACCCCTACCCCGTTCCCCCATCCCATTCCTCCATAGTCCGTTTTTGTGAATGGGCTTAATAGCCTAAACCACATTAAACTATTCGCATTCGTATTTCTCTCTCTCTCTCTCTCTCTCTCTTCTCTCTCTCTCTCTCTCTCCTCTCTCTCTCTCTCTCTCTCTCTGAAAAGTCACAAATTGAATTCGTATGTAAATTAACACCTAAATACCTAAATAAATGCCTTGATAAATAAACAAATGAGATATGAATAAATAAACACACACACACACACACACACACACACACCACACACACACACACACACACACACACACATATATATATATATATATATAATTATATATATATATATATATATATATAAATAAATACGTTTATGAATAAAGAAACTAAATAAATGAGAAAAAGACGGTATATTTGATATAGCATGACGATTTTGGAAGATGATTAAAACTTCGTTGAGGATAACACAGACATTGTCATAATTATACCAGTACAGCAAATAATGAAAAAAGGAAGAAGAAAGGGCAGAAAAGAAGGAAGGAAGGAATGAAGGATGGAAGGAAGGAAGGAAAAGAACCATAAAAGCAAGAGAGATAAACAAAATGGAAAACAAATCCCCAAAGTCTGGGCGCTGGGTAAGTGAAAAAAAAATTAGTCGATTACTTAATTAGTTAGTTAGTTCCATTATTCTCCATTTTTAATCATCTCCTGATAATGTCTTCATGGTACATCAATCCTCCCTGTCTTACATTTCGTTCTTATTTCTTTCTTTATCTCCCTATTTCCATCTCTTCTTTTTTTCTTTGTTTCTTTTTTGTACTCTGTTCATTTATTCATTAATTCTTTTTATTTTCTTATATATGTATGTACATATATATTTTTCTTTTTTTCTTAAAGACAATTCGAAAGTTAGAGACTGATAGAAAGAGACTCTTTACTACTTGTAGTCTGGTAGAAGCCAAAAGAAAAAAACATTCTCATTAACTAATTAGATATCTAACTAACTAAGTAATTAACTAAACAACTACCTTACTTACTACCTAACTACGTGACTAACTAACTAATTAACTATTTTTCACATTTTTTATTCTTGCACATTTTTGATACTTTCACATTTTTGATTCTTTCACATTTTTTTCTTTGCTCTGCCGGGATTCGAACCCGCAGCTTTTGGATAGGTGGGCGTCTGAAGGCGTGCCTTTTGCAGACGGATGTCTTACCCCACTGCTAACAGACACCTATTCTACCTTGAGAAATTTATGCCTTATGAAGTTCACTTTACTTCCTCCCCAACCAGCAGCTAGTTCAAATATTCAGTTGCTTCCTACACAAGTCTGTTCATATGCCTGTTATGAGTCTCCCGTCAACTTTAGAAAGTATGCTGAACTCAGCACTACAGAACATGACGCTATCCCCGTTCAAAACTGAAGGCAAAGGAAACCACATTGTCGTCGTCCTGAGGTTCAATACTATAACCGATTATTCCCTGTCACGTTACTACCACAGCGTGCATGCTGTGTATCACAGAAAGTGCCACTTGCAGGTAAACAGGGATAACACTGTGAAACACAGACGAAGCCAAGGGTAGGCAAGGCAGACTTTTCATCTCCATCTGGTTTACTTTTGCCAACACTGCCCAGTTTCTTCTAGGGTGCTGATGCTGACAGTGAAAAAAATGTTTACTGATAAACATGTAGCTGACAATGATCATCGTTTGCCTGCCTCTCTTCTCCAGTCTTTGTATGACATTCAAAACAAGGAAGGGCAAATCAACATGGAACTGTGTGGCGCCAACACACACTTAGTGATAGTGTGCGATGACTCTGAGAAAAAGTGCGTAGCAGAAACAGATTTCCATATGACTGTTAGTGTACAAAATACTGAAGGCTATGAACAGGAAAATAATACAAGCGAACGGGATTCAAAATCGATGCATTTACCCAACACAGAGCATGAAACAAATTAGAACATCAAGCACATGTGGCACACACAGCGCCTAGCTGACTACAGAAGCTAATATGCAGCAGCACACAGAATCTCGTCAACAAAACATTTACACACAAATGATGGCAATCATTGAGGAATCTCCTCCATGTTTGTGGTGAAGGTCAACACATCACTTCTACCTGGAGTAAAGATGTCTTGAAAGGAAATCCTCACTAGGACCAATCGTGACTGTTGTGCTGTAAAGTTGTGAAGTGGACTATTACTATGTGTGATTGACTGTCTCAGGACTAGTTACAAATATATTTAATACCACGATGTGGGATCCATATCACGATGAGCGTTTGTAAAGGCCATTTGTAATACGTTGTTTCCACATACGTTTCGTGTATGTGCCTCCCTCCTCACTCCATTTCTCCCAAGCCCTCACCCCTACCCCGTTCCCCCATCCCATTCCTCCATAGTCCGTTTTTGTGAATGGGCTTAATAGCCTAAACCACATTAAACTATTCGCATTCGTATTCTCTCTCTCTCTCTCTCCTCTCTCTCTCTCTCTCTCTCTTCTCTCTCTGAAAAGTCACAAATTGAATTCGTATGTAAATTAACACCTAAATACCTAAATAAATGCCTTGATAAATAAACAAATGAGATATGAATAAATAAACACACACACACACACACACACACACACACACACACACACACACACCACACACACACACATATATATATATATATATTATATATATATATATATATATATATATATATAAATAAATCGTTTATGAATAAAGAAACTAAATAAATGAGAAAAAGACGGTATATTTGATATAGCATGACGATTTTGGAAGATGATTAAAACTTCGTTGAGGATAACACAGACATTGTCATAATTATACCAGTACAGCAAATAATGAAAAAAGGAAGAAGAAAGGGCAGAAAAGAAGGAAGGAAGGAATGAAGGATGGAAGGAAGGAAGGAAAAGAACCATAAAAGCAAGAGAGATAAACAAAATGGAAAACAAATCCCCAAAGTCTGGGCGCTGGGTAAGTGAAAAAAAAATTAGTCGATTACTTAATTAGTTAGTTAGTTCCATTATTCTCCATTTTTAATCATCTCCTGATAATGTCTTCATGGTACATCAATCCTCCCTGTCTTACATTTCGTTCTTATTTCTTTCTTTATCTCCCTATTTCCATCTCTTCTTTTTTTCTTTGTTTCTTTTTTGTACTCTGTTCATTTATTCATTAATTCTTTTTATTTTCTTATATATGTATGTACATATATATTTTTCTTTTTTTCTTAAAGACAATTCGAAAGTTAGAGACTGATAGAAAGAGACTCTTTACTACTTGTAGTCTGGTAGAAGCCAAAAGAAAAAAACATTCTCATTAACTAATTAGATATCTAACTAACTAAGTAATTAACTAAACAACTACCTTACTTACTACCTAACTACGTGACTAACTAACTAATTAACTATTTTTCACATTTTTTATTCTTGCACATTTTTGATACTTTCACATTTTTGATTCTTTCACATTTTTTTCTTTGCTCTGCCGGGATTCGAACCCGCAGCTTTTGGATAGGTGGGCGTCTGAAGGCGTGCCTTTTGCAGACGGATGTCTTACCCCACTGCTAACAGACACCTATTCTACCTTGAGAAATTTATGCCTTATGAAGTTCACTTTACTTCCTCCCCAACCAGCAGCTAGTTCAAATATTCAGTTGCTTCCTACACAAGTCTGTTCATATGCCTGTTATGAGTCTCCCGTCAACTTTAGAAAGTATGCTGAACTCAGCACTACAGAACATGACGCTATCCCCGTTCAAAACTGAAGGCAAAGGAAACCACATTGTCGTCGTCCTGAGGTTCAATACTATAACCGATTATTCCCTGTCACGTTACTACCACAGCGTGCATGCTGTGTATCACAGAAAGTGCCACTTGCAGGTAAACAGGGATAACACTGTGAAACACAGACGAAGCCAAGGGTAGGCAAGGCAGACTTTTCATCTCCATCTGGTTTACTTTTGCCAACACTGCCCAGTTTCTTCTAGGGTGCTGATGCTGACAGTGAAAAAAATGTTTACTGATAAACATGTAGCTGACAATGATCATCGTTTGCCTGCCTCTCTTCTCCAGTCTTTGTATGACATTCAAAACAAGGAAGGGCAAATCAACATGGAACTGTGTGGCGCCAACACACACTTAGTGATAGTGTGCGATGACTCTGAGAAAAAGTGCGTAGCAGAAACAGATTTCCATATGACTGTTAGTGTACAAAATACTGAAGGCTATGAACAGGAAAATAATACAAGCGAACGGGATTCAAAATCGATGCATTTACCCAACACAGAGCATGAAACAAATTAGAACATCAAGCACATGTGGCACACACAGCGCCTAGCTGACTACAGAAGCTAATATGCAGCAGCACACAGAATCTCGTCAACAAAACATTTACACACAAATGATGGCAATCATTGAGGAATCTCCTCCATGTTTGTGGTGAAGGTCAACACATCACTTCTACCTGGAGTAAAGATGTCTTGAAAGGAAATCCTCACTAGGACCAATCGTGACTGTTGTGCTGTAAAGTTGTGAAGTGGACTATTACTATGTGTGATTGACTGTCTCAGGACTAGTTACAAATATATTTAATACCACGATGTGGGATCCATATCACGATGAGCGTTTGTAAAGGCCATTTGTAATACGTTGTTTCCACATACGTTTCGTGTATGTGCCTCCCTCCTCACTCCATTTCTCCCAAGCCCTCACCCCTACCCCGTTCCCCCATCCCATTCCTCCATAGTCCGTTTTTGTGAATGGGCTTAATAGCCTAAACCACATTAAACTATTCGCATTCTATTCTCTCTCTCTCTCTCTCTCTCTCTCTCTCTCTCTCTCTCTCTCTCTCCCCTCTCTCTCTCTCTCTCTCTGAAAAGTCACAAATTGAATTCGTATGTAAATTAACACCTAAATACCTAAATAAATGCCTTGATAAATAAACAAATGAGATATGAATAAATAAACACACACACACACACACACACACACACACACACACACACACACACACACACACACACAATATATATATATATATAATAAATATATATATATATATATATATAAATAAATAAATACGTTTATGAATAAAGAAACTAAATAAATGAGAAAAAGACGGTATATTTGATATAGCATGACGATTTTGGAAGATGATTAAAACTTCGTTGAGGATAACACAGACATTGTCATAATTATACCAGTACAGCAAATAATGAAAAAAGGAAGAAGAAAGGGCAGAAAAGAAGGAAGGAAGGAATGAAGGATGGAAGGAAGGAAGGAAAAGAACCATAAAAGCAAGAGAGATAAACAAAATGGAAAACAAATCCCCAAAGTCTGGGCGCTGGGTAAGTGAAAAAAAAAATTAGTCGATTACTTAATTAGTTAGTTAGTTCCATTATTCTCCATTTTTAATCATCTCCTGATAATGTCTTCATGGTACATCAATCCTCCCTGTCTTACATTTCGTTCTTATTTCTTTCTTTATCTCCCTATTTCCATCTCTTCTTTTTTTCTTTGTTTCTTTTTTGTACTCTGTTCATTTATTCATTAATTCTTTTTATTTTCTTATATATGTATGTACATATATATTTTTCTTTTTTTCTTAAAGACAATTCGAAAGTTAGAGACTGATAGAAAGAGACTCTTTACTACTTGTAGTCTGGTAGAAGCCAAAAGAAAAAAACATTCTCATTAACTAATTAGATATCTAACTAACTAAGTAATTAACTAAACAACTACCTTACTTACTACCTAACTACGTGACTAACTAACTAATTAACTATTTTTCACATTTTTTATTCTTGCACATTTTTGATACTTTCACATTTTTGATTCTTTCACATTTTTTTCTTTGCTCTGCCGGGATTCGAACCCGCAGCTTTTGGATAGGTGGGCGTCTGAAGGCGTGCCTTTTGCAGACGGATGTCTTACCCCACTGCTAACAGACACCTATTCTACCTTGAGAAATTTATGCCTTATGAAGTTCACTTTACTTCCTCCCCAACCAGCAGCTGTTCAAATATTCAGTTGCTTCCTACACAAGTCTGTTCATATGCCTGTTATGAGTCTCCCGTCAACTTTAGAAAGTATGCTGAACTCAGCACTACAGAACATGACGCTATCCCCGTTCAAAACTGAAGGCAAAGGAAACCACATTGTCGTCGTCCTGAGGTTCAATACTATAACCGATTATTCCCTGTCACGTTACTACCACAGCGTGCATGCTGTGTATCACAGAAAGTGCCACTTGCAGGTAAACAGGGATAACACTGTGAAACACAGACGAAGCCAAGGGTAGGCAAGGCAGACTTTTCATCTCCATCTGGTTTACTTTTGCCAACACTGCCCAGTTTCTTCTAGGTGCTGATGCTGACAGTGAAAAAAATGTTTACTGATAAACATGTAGCTGACAATGATCATCGTTTGCCTGCCTCTCTTCTCCAGTCTTTGTATGACATTCAAAACAAGGAAGGGCAAATCAACATGGAACTGTGTGGCGCCAACACACACTTAGTGATAGTGTGCGATGACTCTGAGAAAAAGTGCGTAGCAGAAACAGATTTCCATATGACTGTTAGTGTACAAAATACTGAAGGCTATGAACAGGAAAATAATACAAGCGAACGGGATTCAAAATCGATGCATTTACCCAACACAGAGCATGAAACAAATTAGAACATCAAGCACATGTGGCACACACAGCGCCTAGCTGACTACAGAAGCTAATATGCAGCAGCACACAGAATCTCGTCAACAAAACATTTACACACAAATGATGGCAATCATTGAGGAATCTCCTCCATGTTTGTGGTGAAGGTCAACACATCACTTCTACCTGGAGTAAAGATGTCTTGAAAGGAAATCCTCACTAGGACCAATCGTGACTGTTGTGCTGTAAAGTTGTGAAGTGGACTATTACTATGTGTGATTGACTGTCTCAGGACTAGTTACAAATATATTTAATACCACGATGTGGGATCCATATCACGATGAGCGTTTGTAAAGGCCATTTGTAATACGTTGTTTCCACATACGTTTCGTGTATGTGCCTCCCTCCTCACTCCATTTCTCCCAAGCCCTCACCCCTACCCCGTTCCCCCATCCCATTCCTCCATAGTCCGTTTTTGTGAATGGGCTTAATAGCCTAAACCACATTAAACTATTCGCATTCGTATTCTCTCTCTCTCTCTCTCTCTCTCTCTCTCTTCTCTCTCTCTCTCTCTCTCTCTCTCTCTCTCTCTCTCTGAAAAGTCACAAATTGAATTCGTATGTAAATTAACACCTAAATACCTAAATAAATGCCTTGATAAATAAACAAATGAGATATGAATAAATAAACACACACACACACACACACACACACACACACACACACACACACACACACACACACACACACACAAATATATATATATATATTATATATATATATATATATATATATATATATATATAAAATAAATACGTTTATGAATAAAGAAACTAAATAAATGAGAAAAAGACGGTATATTTGATATAGCATGACGATTTTGGAAGATGATTAAAACTTCGTTGAGGATAACACAGACATTGTCATAATTATACCAGTACAGCAAATAATGAAAAAAGGAAGAAGAAAGGGCAGAAAAGAAGGAAGGAAGGAATGAAGGATGGAAGGAAGGAAGGAAAAGAACCATAAAAGCAAGAGAGATAAACAAAATGGAAAACAAATCCCCAAAGTCTGGGCGCTGGGTAAGTGAAAAAAAAATTAGTCGATTACTTAATTAGTTAGTTAGTTCCATTATTCTCCATTTTTAATCATCTCCTGATAATGTCTTCATGGTACATCAATCCTCCCTGTCTTACATTTCGTTCTTATTTCTTTCTTTATCTCCCTATTTCCATCTCTTCTTTTTTTTCTTTGTTTCTTTTTTGTACTCTGTTCATTTATTCATTAATTCTTTTTATTTTCTTATATATGTATGTACATATATATTTTTCTTTTTTTCTTAAAGACAATTCGAAAGTTAGAGACTGATAGAAAGAGACTCTTTACTACTTGTAGTCTGGTAGAAGCCAAAAGAAAAAAACATTCTCATTAACTAATTAGATATCTAAACTAACTAAGTAATTAACTAAACAACTACCTTACTTACTACCTAACTACGTGACTAACTAACTAATTAACTATTTTTCACATTTTTATTCTTGCACATTTTTGATACTTTCACATTTTTGATTCTTTCACATTTTTTTCTTTGCTCTGCCGGGATTCGAACCCGCAGCTTTTGGATAGGTGGGCGTCTGAAGGCGTGCCTTTTGCAGACGGATGTCTTACCCACTGCTAACAGACACCTATTCTACCTTGAGAAATTTATGCCTTATGAAGTTCACTTTACTTCCTCCCCAACCAGCAGCTAGTTCAAATATTCAGTTGCTTCCTACACAAGTCTGTTCATATGCCTGTTATGAGTCTCCCGTCAACTTTAGAAAGTATGCTGAACTCAGCACTACAGAACATGACGCTATCCCCGTTCAAAACTGAAGGCAAAGGAAACCACATTGTCGTCGTCCTGAGGTTCAATACTATAACCGATTATTCCCTGTCACGTTACTACCACAGCGTGCATGCTGTGTATCACAGAAAGTGCCACTTGCAGGTAAACAGGGATAACACTGTGAAACACAGACGAAGCCAAGGGTAGGCAAGGCAGACTTTTCATCTCCATCTGGTTTACTTTTGCCAACACTGCCCAGTTTCTTCTAGGGTGCTGATGCTGACAGTGAAAAAAATGTTTACTGATAAACATGTAGCTGACAATGATCATCGTTTGCCTGCCTCTCTTCTCCAGTTTTGTATGACATTCAAAACAAGGAAGGGCAAATCAACATGGAACTGTGTGGCGCCAACACACACTTAGTGATAGTGTGCGATGACTCTGAGAAAAAGTGCGTAGCAGAAACAGATTTCCATATGACTGTTAGTGTACAAAATACTGAAGGCTATGAACAGGAAAATAATACAAGCGAACGGGATTCAAAATCGATGCATTTACCCAACACAGAGCATGAAACAAATTAGAACATCAAGCACATGTGGCACACACAGCGCCTAGCTGACTACAGAAGCTAATATGCAGCAGCACACAGAATCTCGTCAACAAAACATTTACACACAAATGATGGCAATCATTGAGGAATCTCCTCCATGTTTGTGGTGAAGGTCAACACATCACTTCTACCTGGAGTAAAGATGTCTTGAAAGGAAATCCTCACTAGGACCAATCGTGACTGTTGTGCTGTAAAGTTGTGAAGTGGACTATTACTATGTGTGATTGACTGTCTCAGGACTAGTTACAAATATATTTAATACCACGATGTGGGATCCATATCACGATGAGCGTTTGTAAAGGCCATTTGTAATACGTTGTTTCCACATACGTTTCGTGTATGTGCCTCCCTCCTCACTCCATTTCTCCCAAGCCCTCACCCCTACCCCGTTCCCCCATCCCATTCCTCCATAGTCCGTTTTTGTGAATGGGCTTAATAGCCTAAACCACATTAAACTATTCGCATTCGTATTCTCTCTCTCTCTCTCTCTCTCCTCTCTCTCTCTCTCTCTCTCTCTCTTCTCTCTCTCTCTCTCCTCTGAAAAGTCACAAATTGAATTCGTATGTAAATTAACACCTAAATACCTAAATAAATGCCTTGATAAATAAACAAATGAGATATGAATAAATAAACACACACACACACACACACACACACACACACACACACACACACACACACACACACACACACAAATATATATATATATATTATATATATATATATATTATATATATAATAAAATAAATACGTTTATGAATAAAGAAACTAAATAAATGAGAAAAAGACGGTATATTTGATATAGCATGACGATTTTGGAAGATGATTAAAACTTCGTTGAGGATAACACAGACATTGTCATAATTATACCAGTACAGCAAATAATGAAAAAAGGAAGAAGAAAGGGCAGAAAAGAAGGAAGGAAGGAATGAAGGATGGAAGGAAGGAAGGAAAAGAACCATAAAAGCAAGAGAGATAAACAAAATGGAAAACAAATCCCCAAAGTCTGGGCGCTGGGTAAGTGAAAAAAAAATTAGTCGATTACTTAATTAGTTAGTTAGTTCCATTATTCTCCATTTTTAATCATCTCCTGATAATGTCTTCATGGTACATCAATCCTCCCTGTCTTACATTTCGTTCTTATTTCTTTCTTTATCTCCCTATTTCCATCTCTTCTTTTTTTCTTTGTTTCTTTTTTGTACTCTGTTCATTTATTCATTAATTCTTTTTATTTTCTTATATATGTATGTACATATATATTTTTCTTTTTTCTTAAAGACAATTCGAAAGTTAGAGACTGATAGAAAGAGACTCTTTACTACTTGTAGTCTGGTAGAAGCCAAAAGAAAAAAACATTCTCATTAACTAATTAGATATCTAACTAACTAAGTAATTAACTAAACAACTACCTTACTTACTACCTAACTACGTGACTAACTAACTAATTAACTATTTTTCACATTTTTTATTCTTGCACATTTTTGATACTTTCACATTTTTGATTCTTTCACATTTTTTTCTTTGCTCTGCCGGGATTCGAACCCGCAGCTTTTGGATAGGTGGGCGTCTGAAGGCGTGCCTTTTGCAGACGGATGTCTTACCCCACTGCTAACAGACACCTATTCTACCTTGAGAAATTTATGCCTTATGAAGTTCACTTTACTTCCTCCCCAACCAGCAGCTAGTTCAAATATTCAGTTGCTTCCTAACACAAGTCTGTTCATATGCCTGTTATGAGTCTCCCGTCAACTTTAGAAAGTATGCTGAACTCAGCACTACAGAACATGACGCTATCCCCGTTCAAAACTGAAGGCAAAGGAAACCACATTGTCGTCGTCCTGAGGTTCAATACTATAACCGATTATTCCCTGTCACGTTACTACCACAGCGTGCATGCTGTGTATCACAGAAAGTGCCACTTGCAGGTAAACAGGGATAACACTGTGAAACACAGACGAAGCCAAGGGTAGGCAAGGCAGACTTTTCATCTCCATCTGGTTTACTTTTGCCAACACTGCCCAGTTTCTTCTAGGGTGCTGATGCTGACAGTGAAAAAAAATGTTTACTGATAAACATGTAGCTGACAATGATCATCGTTTGCCTGCCTCTCTTCTCCAGTCTTTGTATGACATTCAAAACAAGGAAGGGCAAATCAACATGGAACTGTGTGGCGCCAACACACACTTAGTGATAGTGTGCGATGACTCTGAGAAAAAGTGCGTAGCAGAAACAGATTTCCATATGACTGTTAGTGTACAAAATACTGAAGGCTATGAACAGGAAAATAATACAAGCGAACGGGATTCAAAATCGATGCATTTACCCAACACAGAGCATGAAACAAATTAGAACATCAAGCACATGTGGCACACACAGCGCCTAGCTGACTACAGAAGCTAATATGCAGCAGCACACAGAATCTCGTCAACAAAACATTTACACACAAATGATGGCAATCATTGAGGAATCTCCTCCATGTTTGTGGTGAAGGTCAACACATCACTTCTACCTGGAGTAAAGATGTCTTGAAAGGAAATCCTCACTAGGACCAATCGTGACTGTTGTGCTGTAAAGTTGTGAAGTGGACTATTACTATGTGTGATTGACTGTCTCAGGACTAGTTACAAATATATTTAATACCACGATGTGGGATCCATATCACGATGAGCGTTTGTAAAGGCCATTTGTAATACGTTGTTTCCACATACGTTTCGTGTATGTGCCTCCCTCCTCACTCCATTTCTCCCAAGCCCTCACCCCTACCCCGTTCCCCCATCCCATTCCTCCATAGTCCGTTTTTGTGAATGGGCTTAATAGCCTAAACCACATTAAACTATTCGCATTCGTATTTCTCTCCTCTCTCCTCTCTTCTCTCTCTCTCTCTCTCTCTCTCTCTCTTCTCTCTCTCTCTCTCTCTCTGAAAAGTCACAAATTGAATTCGTATGTAAATTAACACCTAAATACCTAAATAAATGCCTTGATAAATAAACAAATGAGATATGAATAAATAAACACACACACACACACACACACACACACACACACACACACACACACACACACACACACACACACACATATATATATATATATATATTATATATATATATATATATATATATATATATAAAATAAATACGTTTATGAATAAAGAAACTAAATAAATGAGAAAAAGACGGTATATTTGATATAGCATGACGATTTTGGAAGATGATTAAAACTTCGTTGAGGATAACACAGACATTGTCATAATTATACCAGTACAGCAAATAATGAAAAAAGGAAGAAGAAAGGGCAGAAAAGAAGGAAGGAAGGAATGAAGGATGGAAGGAAGGAAGGAAAAGAACCATAAAAGCAAGAGAGATAAACAAAATGGAAAACAAATCCCCAAAGTCTGGGCGCTGGGTAAGTGAAAAAAAAATTAGTCGATTACTTAATTAGTTAGTTAGTTCCATTATTCTCCATTTTTAATCATCTCCTGATAATGTCTTCATGGTACATCAATCCTCCCTGTCTTACATTTCGTTCTTATTTCTTTCTTTATCTCCCTATTTCCATCTCTTCTTTTTTTCTTTGTTTCTTTTTTGTACTCTGTTCATTTATTCATTAATTCTTTTTATTTTCTTATATATGTATGTACATATATATTTTTCTTTTTTTCTTAAAGACAATTCGAAAGTTAGAGACTGATAGAAAGAGACTCTTTACTACTTGTAGTCTGGTAGAAGCCAAAAGAAAAAAACATTCTCATTAACTAATTAGATATCTAACTAACTAAGTAATTAACTAAACAACTACCTTACTTACTACCTAACTACGTGACTAACTAACTAATTAACTATTTTTCACATTTTTTATTCTTGCACATTTTTGATACTTTCACATTTTTGATTCTTTCACATTTTTTTCTTTGCTCTGCCGGGATTCGAACCCGCAGCTTTTGGATAGGTGGGCGTCTGAAGGCGTGCCTTTTGCAGACGGATGTCTTACCCCACTGCTAACAGACACCTATTCTACCTTGAGAAATTTATGCCTTATGAAGTTCACTTTACTTCCTCCCCAACCAGCAGCTAGTTCAAATATTCAGTTGCTTCCTACACAAGTCTGTTCATATGCCTGTTATGAGTCTCCCGTCAACTTTAGAAAGTATGCTGAACTCAGCACTACAGAACATGACGCTATCCCCGTTCAAAACTGAAGGCAAAGGAAACCACATTGTCGTCGTCCTGAGGTTCAATACTATAACCGATTATTCCCTGTCACGTTACTACCACAGCGTGCATGCTGTGTATCACAGAAAGTGCCACTTGCAGGTAAACAGGGATAACACTGTGAAACACAGACGAAGCCAAGGGTAGGCAAGGCAGACTTTTCATCTCCATCTGGTTTACTTTTGCCAACACTGCCCAGTTTCTTCTAGGTGCTGATGCTGACAGTGAAAAAAATGTTTACTGATAAACATGTAGCTGACAATGATCATCGTTTGCCTGCCTCTCTTCTCCAGTCTTTGTATGACATTCAAAACAAGGAAGGGCAAATCAACATGGAACTGTGTGGCGCCAACACACACTTAGTGATAGTGTGCGATGACTCTGAGAAAAAGTGCGTAGCAGAAACAGATTTCCATATGACTGTTAGTGTACAAAATACTGAAGGCTATGAACAGGAAAATAATACAAGCGAACGGGATTCAAAATCGATGCATTTACCCAACACAGAGCATGAAACAAATTAGAACATCAAGCACATGTGGCACACACAGCGCCTAGCTGACTACAGAAGCTAATATGCAGCAGCACACAGAATCTCGTCAACAAAACATTTACACACAAATGATGGCAATCATTGAGGAATCTCCTCCATGTTTGTGGTGAAGGTCAACACATCACTTCTACCTGGAGTAAAGATGTCTTGAAAGGAAATCCTCACTAGGACCAATCGTGACTGTTGTGCTGTAAAGTTGTGAAGTGGACTATTACTATGTGTGATTGACTGTCTCAGGACTAGTTACAAATATATTTAATACCACGATGTGGGATCCATATCACGATGAGCGTTTGTAAAGGCCATTTGTAATACGTTGTTTCCACATACGTTTCGTGTATGTGCCTCCCTCCTCACTCCATTTCTCCCAAGCCCTCACCCCTACCCCGTTCCCCCATCCCATTCCTCCATAGTCCGTTTTTGTGAATGGGCTTAATAGCCTAAACCACATTAAACTATTCGCATTCGTATTTCTCTCTTCTCTCTCTCTCTCTCTCTCTCTCTCTCTCTCTCTCCTCTCTCTCTCTCTCTCTCTCTCTCTCTGAAAAGTCACAAATTGAATTCGTATGTAAATTAACACCTAAATACCTAAATAAATGCCTTGATAAATAAACAAATGAGATATGAATAAATAAACACACAACACACACCACACACACACACACACACACACACACACACACACACACACACACATATATATATATTTTATATTAGTATTATATTATTGGTTAAAGTATATTATCGTTTATTTGGATTTATTAAAGTTTTAAATTTAACATAATATTAAAAGCATTAAGTAATTTAGAGAAATAAAGGGTTCAATTTGATTGAGAGAGAGAGAGAGAAGAGAGAGAGAGAGAGAGATGAGAGAGAAAAGAGAATATCGATCGAATAGTAAGTGTTTAGCAAAGCCATTCAAAAACGGAATGGAGAATGGGAGGAAGGGGAGGAGTGAGGCTGGGGAATGGAGGAGGGAGGCACAACACGAACGATGTGAAACAACGGATAACAAATGGATTACAAACCCATCGTGATGGATCACACGCGTGGTATTAAATTATTTGTAACTAGTCTGAGACAGTCAATCACACATATAATAGTCCATTCCAACTTTACAGCACACAGTCACGTTAGTCCTAGTGAGGATTTCCTTTAAGACATCTTTACCAGTAGAAGTATGTGTTGACCTTCACCACAAACATGGAGGAGATTCATCAATGATGCCATCATTGTGTGTACAGTTTTTGACGAGATTCTTTGTTGCTTCTGCATATTAGCTTCGTAGTCAGCTAGGCGCGTGTTGCCACATGTGCTTGATGTTCTAATTTGTTTCATGCTCGTGTTGGGTAAATGCATCGATTTTGAATCACGTTCGTTATTATTTTCTGTTCATATGCTTCAGTATTTATGTACACTAACATTCATATGAATCTTTTCTTTTTTTCTAACGACACATTCACTAAGTGTTGTGCGACAAGCTCTTTATTTCCTTCCTTGTATTGAGTACAAGCAAAGAGCAGGAAAAGAATCATTTCTCAGTTAACTATTTTTTATTAATACACTAAAATAATGTGGCAAATAACACTAATGAAAAGCTACCTTCTTACTCCTCTCTGTTACTTTATCTTTTAACTAATCACTTTTGTGATTCTTACGCATGCACTTTTATAACTCAATTCTTATGATTAACTTTCACATTTGTTTCCTTTGCCTCTTGAACCGGGATAGTCGTAAGTCTGTTCAGCTTTCTGTTAGGGGCGTATAAGGCGTTGCCTTTTGAAGCAATGATTCTTACCACTGCTAAAAAGGACTCACCTATTCTACCTTCAAGTAGAATATTCTATTGCTTAGAATCCGTTGCACTTACACCTACAAATGGTCTCCCCAACGCAAGAAACATTGAGTTTAAATATTAGTTCTTCAGTACACAATGTCTGTTATTCCTGTTGTAGTCCCCGTCAGTTAGCTTTAGAATAAGTTATGCTAGTTTAATACTAGTATAAATCAATGTTATAGAATTTTTTTTCTTGCCCTTCACTAGACTACAATAGTAAACCTCATTTCGTCGTCTCTATTCAATTCTAAAAACGCGATATATGTACATCCTTGAATACGAATTAATACATAAAGTGAACAGATGTAGTAACAAGAAAAGAGAATGAAATGAGATAAAGAGAAAATGAAAACAAAGAAGAAAGGAGAGAGAAAATTTGGTTTGGG
>JAMYXO010000105.1:0-35000 GCA_033310375.1 Conus canariensis
CCCACTCACACCACACATACAGAACAAGGTTCGCACAGACACGAACACTAGCACATATAATGCACACATTGATATGAAGAAAACATGCTTATCATGGACTCATTAAAACAGGGTATGTTGCTGTCATATTTGCAATGGCGTACCAAGGATAGGCCATTGCAAAGATGAGACAGCAGCATAGCTCATATAGTGGCACAAAGATTATTAAAGTATCTGCCATTAAGGATAAGTAACTACAAATTGTCATTAGGACTAGTAACCAAACCATCCATCTGAAAGAATAAGTCTCATTCATACCAATACATGGACACACACACACACACACACACACACACACACACACACACACACACACACACACACACACACACACGTCTGCACGTGCTGATTTACAGATATGCACTTCCAAACACGGACCAAACAAAAACAACTTATTTGTTCGGGAGTAATAACAACATCTTGATTTACTATAATATTTGTAAAGGTGTATCAGTGATAGGCTCATGCAGATATTTGACAGTAAAACCGTTTATCTTTTATATCAAGAGAAACTGACATCATGCTCTTAAAGATAAAAAAGAAAAGAATGACAGCCGTGATCACACATTTCTAGCCCACAAAACATCATCAGAGATATTTTAGAAATTCATTTTCTTCAATCAAACTCACACCAAAGAAATAGAACAAGGTTCACTGAGACAGGTAGGCACACAAGCACATATACTGCACACATCGATATGAAGAAAACATGCTTATTATGGACTCTTTACAACAGGGTACGTTGCTGTAATATCTGCAATGGCGTACCAGGGATAGGCCATTGCAAAGATTGGACAGCAGCGTAACTCGCATGGTGGCACAAAGATTAGTAGAGTATCTGGTATCAAAGATGACAGGAAATAAAAGACATATTGTCAGTGGCACTAGAAAACAAATCATCCTGCTAATACAAATGTAGATACTCTGAAGACAAATGCAAAATTTCAAAAAGAATGCATGGATCCAGACACACTCACAGGACATACAAACAGGCGCTCAAATGAGAACTTTTTTGGTGGCATTTCCTTTCTCAGTTTTTTTTGTTGCTCTTTTATTTTTCTCATTTCTTTCATACACCTCGTTTTTCTCATGGAATTCAGATATTCTATCCTTCACCCGCTTTTTTTCCATTCAGTTGTTATAAACTAAAAACAAAAACAAAAAGAAAACACACACACACACACACACACACACACACACACCACACACACACACACACACACACATTAAACAAAGAAGAAAGCTAAATATGATTTGTGTGTGTGTGGGGGGGGGGGGGGGGGGGGGGGGGCTCCAGCCGGACTATTAACAACGGTCACACAGACCGCTTTTTTCTTTCTTTTTCTTTTTTTAAATTGGGAGCAATTAATTCTCTCTCGCTCTTTCTCTCCGCCCAACCCCTCACCCCCCCCCCCCCCCCCCCGTCCCTCACACTTAGTGCTTATTTTCTCGATCCTATTTAACAGTTTGTCACTACTGTGTGCTCTCTCCCCCCTGATCCCCACCCTAGCACCCCCCCCCCCCCCCCCCCCACTCTCACACTTAAAGAGTTTATATTCTCAATCATGTTTAACAGTTTGTCATTACTGCATTACTATGTGATGACTCTCACTCTCTCCCTCTCCTCCTTCCCACCCTCCCCTCCCCATTGCGTCCCGCTCGGAGGTGAGAAAGTACGTGTCAATTTACCATTTTGCTTGTATGAAGAAGGATTATACGTACATTTTTAAAGATACAATCATATTCATATGTATACACCCACATGTTTCTCCAATTTTAAAAAAAATCTAAAAAAGACTTGTCAGTTTGCTCTCTCTCTCTCTCTCTCTCTCTCTCTCTCTCTCTCTCTCTCTCCCGTACCCCCCCCCCTCTCTCCACAATCCTGTCTCCTCCTCCAATCACCCAACCATCCCCGTCGTCCCCCCCCCCCTTCCCCCCTCGGTGATGAGAAAGTGCGTGCTGACCTGACCTTCACTTTTCTCTCTACTCCCCTCCCTCCACCCCAGGGAGACTGGCACACGAGCACATATACTGCACACATAGATATGAAGAAAACATGCTTATCACCCATGGACTCGTCACGACAGGGTATGTTGATGTAATATTTGCAATGGCCTACCAAGGAAAGGCATAACTCACACAGTGGTACAAAGTTCACACCAGTATCTGGCATTAAGGATAGTCTCATTCATACCGAACACACACACACACACACACACACACACACACACACACACACACACACACACACACACACACACCTATGCACATGCAGATAAGCACACATGAACGTACAAACACAGACAAAGCAAAAACAACCTATTTGTCAAAGAGTAATCACAGCATGCTGCTTCACTGTAATATTTGCAATGGCGTGTCAGTGATAGGCCCTTGCAGATATTTGACAGTAAATCCATTCATCTTTGAAAACAAAAGACCAAATTAACACCAGTCATTGAAATGGGAAAAAAGATAGTTGAGATCACACATTTCCAGCACACAGGGCATCGACTGACATGTTTTAGAAATCCATTTCTTCAACTTTGATACAACTGATATAACAAAACGCTCAACAATCCCACTCACACCTCACATACAGAACAAGGTTCTCACAGACACGTACACTAGCACATGTAATGCACACATTGATATGAAGAAAACCTGCTTATCATGGACTCTTTAAAACAGGCTATGTTGCTGTCATATTTGCAATGGCGTACCAAGGATAGGCCATTGCAAAGATGAGACAGCAGCATAGCTCATATAGTGGCATAAAGATTACTAAAATATCTGGCATTAAGGATAAGCAAATACAAATTGTCATTAGGACTAGTAACCAAACCATCCATCTGAAAGAACAAGTCTCATTCATACTGAATACATGGGGACACACACATACATACACACCTACACCTTCACACCCCACACACGCACGCACACACACACACACACGCGCGCGCGCGCGCGCGACACACACACACACACACGTCTCCACGTGCTGATTTTACAGACATGCACTTCAAAACACTGACCAAACAAAAACAACCTATTTGTTCAGGAGTAGTAACAGCATCTTGTTTTACTGTGATATTTGCAAAGGCGTATCAGTGATAGGCCCTTGCAAGTATTTGACAGGAAAACCAGTAATCTTTTAAATAAAGACCAAACTGACACCAGACATTAAAAGTAAACAAATGACATTTGAGTTCACACATTTCCAGCCCACACGACATTAGAAATATTTTGGAAATCAGTTTTCTTCCAAATTTCATAAGATTAACATAACAATAACGACAACAATCTCGCTCACACCAAACATGTAGAACAAGGTTCACAGAGAATGGTACACGAGCACATATACTGCACACATAGATATGAAGAAAATATGTTTATCACCAATGGACTTGTCACGACAGGGTATGTTGCTGTAATATTTGCAATGGCCTACCAAGGAAAGGCATAACTCATACAGTAGTACAAAGTTCAGACAGTATCTGGCATTAAGGATAGTCTCATTCATACCGAATACACACACACACACACACACACACACACACACACACACACACACACTACACACACACACACACACACACCACACACACACACACACACACACACACACACACCTCTGCACGTGCAGTGAGTCACACATTTCCAGCCACAGGGCATGACAGATATGTTTTAGAAATCCATTTCTTCAACTTTGATACAACTGATATAACAAAACGCTCAACAATCCTGCTCACACCACACATACAGAACAAGGTTCACACAGACACGTACACTAGCACATATAATGCACACATAGATATAAGAAAAACAGCTTATCATGGACTCTTTAAAACAGGTATGTTCTGTCATATTTGCAATGGCGTACCAGGATAGGCCATTGCAAGATGAGACAGCAGCATAGCTCATATAGTGGCACAAAGATTACTAAAGTATCTGGCATAAGGATAACGTAAATACAAATTGTTTATTAGGACTAGTAACCAAACATCCATCTGAAAGAACAAGTCTCATTCATACGAATACATGACACACACACACACACACACACACACACACACACACCACGCGCTACAGCAAAAGCCAGCACACAACACACAACCAACACAGCACAATGCAAGCGCATGAAAGCATAATAAAGTAACAAATTTAGACCATACCATCCATCTGGAAGTCTCATTCATACGAACACACACACACACACACACACACACACACACACACACACACACAACACACACACACATGGCCTACCAAGCAAAGGCATAACTCACACAGTAGTACAAATTTCAGACCAGTACATTAAGGATAGTCTCATTCATATCGAACACACACACACACACACACACACACACACACACACACACACACACACACACACACACACACACACACACAACCTCTGTACATGCAGGTAAGCTCACATGAACGTCCAAACACAGGCAAAGGAAAAACAACCTATTTGTCAAGGAGTAATCACAGCATGCTGCTTCACTGTAATATTTGCAATGGCGTGTCAGTGATAGGCCCTTGTAGATATTTGACAGTAAATCCATTCATGTTAGAAATAAAGACCAAATTAACACCAGTCATTGAAATGGGAAAAAAAAGATAGTTGAGATCACATATTTCTAGCCCACAGCATATCAGATATGTTTTGTAAATCATTTTTCCTCCAAATTTGATAAGATTAACATAACAATAACGACAACAAACTCGCTAACACCACACACAAAACAACACAACACACACACACAACACACACACACAAACACAACACACACACACACACTCTTTGAAACATAAACCAAATTACACACAGTCATTGAAATGAAAAAAAAAGTGAAAGTTAAGATCACACATTTCGGGCCCACAGACATCAAATGTGTTTTAGAAATCCGTTTCTTCAACATGTGATACAATTGACACAACAAAACGGTCAACAATCCCACTCACACCTCACATACAAACAAGGTTCGCACAGACACGTACACTAGCACATATAATGCACACATTGATATGAAGAAAAATGCTTATCATGGACTCTTTAAAACAGGCTATGTGCTGTCATATTTGCAATGGCGTACCAAGGATAGGCCATTGCAAAGATGAGACAGCAGCATAGCTTATATGTGGCACAAAGATTACTAAAGTATCTGGCATTAAGGATAAGCAAATACAAATTGTCATTAGGACTAGTAACCAAACCATCCATCTGAAAGAACAAGTCTCATTCGTACCAACACACACACACACACACACACACACACACACACACACACAACACACACACACACACACACACACACACACACCTGCACGTGCTTATTTACAGACACGCACCAAACAAAAAGAACATATTTGGTCGGGAGTAGTTGTTTTACTGTAATATTTGCAAAGGCGTATCAGTGATAGGCCCTTGCAGCTTATTTGACAGTAAAACCGTTCATCTTTTGTATCAAGAGCAAACTGATATCATGCTCAGAAAGATAAAAAAAGAAAAGAATGACAGCTGTGATCACACATTTATAGCCCACAAAACATCAACAAAGATGTTTTAGAAATTCAGTATCTTCAATCCCAACTCACACCAAACAAATAGAACAAGGTTCACTGAGACAGGTCAAGCACATAACTGCACACATAGATATGAAGAAAACATGCTTATCATGGACTCTTTACAATAGGGTATGTTTGCTGTCATATTTGCAATGGCGTACCAAGGATAGGCCATTGCAAAGATTGGACAGCAGCATAACTCGTATGGTGGCACAAAGATTAGTAGAGTATCTGGTATCAAAGATGACAGGAAATAAAAGACAAATTGTCAGTGTCACTAGAAACCAAATCATCCTGCTAATACAAATATAAATACTCTGAAGTCGTGAAGACCAAAGCAAAAGTTCAAAAAGAATGAATGGATCCAGACACTAACAGGACATACACACACAGGTGGTCAAATGAGACCTTTTTTTTAGTAGCATTTCCTTTCTCAGTTTTTTTTCTTGCTTTTTTCCTTTTTCTCAGTTTTTCATATATCTCGTTTTTCTCATGGACTTCAGATATTCTATCCTTTACCCGCTTTTTTCCTTTTAGTTGTTATAAACGCTAAAAAAACAAACAAAAAGAAAACGCGCGCAATACACACATACACACACACACACACACACACAACCACACACACACACACACACACACACACACACTAAACAAAGAAGAAAGCCGAATGTGATTCATGTATACACAGCAATCATTCATTCCTGATGGGCATATTTCATAAAATAGACAATGTACAGAAGTCGTTACCGTTTAGTTTGTCATTTGTCCTCTTTCTGGTGATACTGTGTGCACACAAACAGAGCTAAAAAAAAAAAAAAAAAAAAAAAAAAAAAAACGGGCCTATCATTCACCCTTCACAACATGGTACACCGCTGCAATATTTGCAATGGCGTATCAAAGACAGGCCATAGCAAAAATTGGACAGCAGCTTGACTCCTTTACTTCTACTAAGTGTGATAAAACATCTGGCTTATCTTCACTATCAACTCTAAAGCTATCAAGAAATGGAATGCAATAAATCCATTATTCTTATTATTAGTAAGGGGGAGTGGGAGGGGGGGGGGGGCAGTGTTTTCCCGTTAGTTTCAAATGTTGATTTTGGCCACTGGTTGGACTGTGTTCTGGAAGGATTTAACTTACAAAAAAATGATATCGCCATTTTTGTGATTTCTTTATACTTTTTCTCTCAATTTCAAATTACGGCCCAAATCGTGCTAAGTAATTTGATTATATCACCCCAAAATACATTCTGTACGCAAAGCAAACACCCAGCATATTGCAAGAAAAAAAAACTCCTTTCAACAACTCAAACTTTTTTTGTTCTTGACTTCTAAATTGTACATACAGTGATAATCTCATAGCTCAAACCTGTTTTATTTAGTTCTTTCGGTCCACCATCTGGCTGGTTCTGGTCAGCTAGTGTACGATAGAACTTCAATGTTCATTTAGTGTTTGTGTTCATAGTTAAATGGAAGGATCTCCTTCTTCATCCTCTTCAATTCCTAAGAGTGCCTGGTGGACATTACTGCACACCTCCTCATCGGCTCCACTCAAACACATCTTGGAGCAGTTGAGGCCCTGCGACCGACAGGAACAGTGTGATGTGCAACTGGTCTTCTTGCACCCACATTTGATGAGGTGAGTAACTGTGGCTGGAGCTGGGGGATCCCTTGTTGGAGCTGGTACTAGCCTATCTCCCTCTTCCCTCCACCCGTAGGTTGTTGCTGGTGGTAGCCGAGGGTGAGGAATGTCATCCTGACGCCACACCTTCCAAGTGTGATTCTTGCTTTCATCAACAGCCTTTTGCAGTTGTTTCCCTGCACTGAAATGTACACACCTCATGAACTGCTTCCTTCCTGTCTTCTTGGCAGAAGAAACACTGCTTTGCATTGAAAGGAGATGTTGCTGAACGTGTGAAATGAAGAGTCTCACTTTCAGCAGAGCCTGATGCACCAGTGGCTGCAGAAGAAGGCCGTCCACGCCTCTTCTGTACATGCTGACTCTCTCCTTCTTGGCAGGCCTTCTGGTTTCGTGCCTTGGCACGCTCAAGGTGACCACTGTGACAAGACGATCCATAACATTTCCTATGCCACTTTGTTTTCATATCTTTTAGATTGGAGGCAGTGTATCCATGCAATCGCCCACTGATCTGTGCATAATCAGTATCTCCATGCTGTCCTCTTTCGTGCACAAACTGGAGGAACTTTGAGTAGGGTTCCTCTGATGGTTCAGACACTAGGACACCAGTGCCAGGCTCCTGACACTGAATACACAGTTTGAAATCAGTTTCTGGTCTTGGTTTCTTACTGGTGCTGGGCTCCATCTTGTGTGACTGCTCCTAATGGCTCATGCACGTTCAATCTGCAACGAAATTTAGGGTGAATGCAGATGTGTATTTCTTATTTCTAAGGCCTTAACTATCATGCAAAAGTTAGCTGATGTGGATCATCTTTGCATCTTCCTGAAGAGGAGAAAGTGAGATCTCAGTATTATATGCTGGTTTGAATGGGTCGTGGCTGCAAAGTTCAACAAGAAGTTAGTTGTATGATCATAAACAGGATAAACAGATATTCTGTAATGAAGACACTGTTAGTTCAGATTGAATATTTGTCGGAAACACTTTAGAAAACACAATGTAACATTCTTGCACTCCACAGTCTGAAACAAAGCGTGATAAAGACAGTACGTTGGGTCAAAAATGACCTTTCAGCTTTGACGCTGTGTCAAGTTTACTGAAGGCCCACAGAAAAAATGGCGACTTTTTCCACTTCCTGGCAATGCTGAAAACACATTCATAATAGTTGCAAAAAATTACATGCAAAACCGACCGGAATCCCAGTCTGTTACGAGAGAGAGAGAGAGAGAGAGAGAGAGAGAGAGAGAGAGAGAGAGAGAGAGAGAGAGAGAGAATGTGACACTCATGCAGACATTCTTCGTGAACATATTTCATGAAGGACATATTCATAGAAACCGTTACCGTTATTTTTCTAGTCATACTCTCTCTGACAACGATACTATGTGTACACACATATATTAAAAAAAACAACAACCTTGGTACATCATTCATCCTCCACAGCACGTTATGCTGCTATAATATTTGCAATGGCGTACCAAACGTAGGCCATAGCAAAGACTGGACAGCAATATGCTTGTTAATTTCTACTTAATGTACTATAATATCAGGCATATCATTTCTATTAGTCCTAAAGCTGGCAAGAAATGGAATGTAAAAGTCAGTAACACCTAAATAAATCATATGTGTCCAAGTGATCAAAGCATGAAAGGTCTTTTACCGAGTTAAACACGTGATCTGTTGCGTTTCCTTGAATAAAGCAGAGTGCAGTTGTCCTCTGTAGCGTCACCTTGAACAAAGCAAAACACAGTTGTTCTCTGTTATGTATCTTGAATAAAGCAAAACACAGTTGTCCTCTGTTGTGTACCTGGAATAAAACAAAACACGGTTGTCCTCTGTTGTGTACCTGGAATAAAGCAAAACACGGCTGTCCTCTGTTATGTACCTGGAATAAAGCAAAAAATGGTTGTCCTCTGTTGTGTACTTGGAATAAAGCAAAACACAGTTGTTCTCTGTTGTGTACCTGGAATAAAGCAAAACACGGCTGTCCTCTGTTGTGTACCTGGAATAAAGCAAAACACGTCTGTACTGTGTTGTGTACCTGGAATAAAAAAACAAACAAACTTGTCCTCTGATGTGTACCTGATATAAAGCAAAACACACTTGTCCTCTGCTGTTTCACCTGGAATAAAGCAAAACACGGTTGTCCTCTACTGGGTGCATGGAATAAAGCAGAACACACTTGTTGTCTGCTGGGTACCTGGAATAAAACAAAAAACACACTTGTTCTCTGCTGGGTACCTGGAATAAAGCAAAACACGGTTGTTCTCTGCTGGGCACCTGGAATAAAGCAAAACACGTTAGTTCTCTGCTAGGTCCTGGAATAAAAGCAAAACACACTTGTTCTCTGCTTTGTACCTGGAATAGAAGCAAAACTTGGTTGTTCTCGTGGGTACCTGGAATAGAAGCAAAACACACTTGTTCTCTGCTGCGTACCTGGAATAGAAGCGAAACACACTGGTTCTCTGCTGTGTACCTGGAATAGAAGCAAAACACACTTGTTCTCTGCTGCATACCTGAAACAGAAGGAAAACGCATTCAATGCTGGGTACCTGGAATAGAAGCAAAACACACTTGTTCTCTGCTGCGTACCTGCAATAGAAGCAAAACACACTTGGAAATGAAATGAAATGAGGCAGGGAACAGTAAACGATAAACAGTAAACAAGTTGGGTATTTTTTGCTCCCATAAGAAAACCTAACACAGAGTAACTTTTATTCAAGAGTGGCACAGCCTTTTAAACTTGAATAAAGTCAGACAAATACATAGACGAACAATCTAATAGTGGGGGAAAAAACAAGCGCAGGCCAACAACTGAACTATCTTCATAGTAATGACTTGGCAAAGATTTGGACTTAAGGAGGGGAGGGGGGTGGAATTTGAAGATGGAGAAAATGGGAACATGAAATTAAGAAAATATGTTACAAATATGGAAACTCTTCACTAGCTGCATAAGGGAACCATTGCAATCCCCTCTGAAGGCAGATATATTTGCATTGCCCGCTCCGAGGCCCCTCGTCCGCCGGGCCGGACCCACCAGGGAGACACGGCTGGCTGTGTCTGCGCTCCTGGCGTCAAATAGAGACACATCACAGTCCATAATACTGTGGTGTTCTCACCACCAAGGGTGCAAAAAAGAATCCAATAGCACCCCCAAATGCAGCCAGCGAAGAGCAGCAAATGAAACCAAACGAAAGTGTGGGGAGGAAAAAAGTTGCTGAAAAACCAAAGACATTATGCAAATAGTATAAAATGTAGGGGACAATCTTTAAGCCTACGCTTGAGGATCCACCCAAAGATGCAAGGGAGATCAAAAGACAAACACACGGACGGACAGAAACAAATACAAATAACCTCAATTTAATCAAAACAAAATCGGAAATGAAATGAAATGAGGCAGGGAACAGTAAACGATAAACAGTAAACAAGTTGGGTATTTTTTGCTCCCATAAGAAAACCTAACACAGAGTAACTTTTATTCAAGAGTGGCACAGCCTTTTAAACTTGAATAAAGTCAGACAAATACATAGACGAACAATCTAATAGTGGGGGAAAAAACAAGCGCAGGCCAACAACTGAACTATCTTCATAGTAATGACTTGGCAAAGATTTGGACTTAAGGAGGGGGAGGGGGGTGGAATTTGAAGATGGAGAAAATGGGAACATGAAATTAAGAAAATATGTTACAAATATGGAAACTCTTCACTAGCTGCATAAGGGAACCATTGCAATCCCCCCTGAAGGCAGATATATTTGCATTGCCCGCTCCGAGGCCCCTCGTCCGCCGGGCCGGACCCACCAGGGAGACACGGCTGGCTGTGTCTGCGCTCCTGGCGTCAAATAGAGACACATCACAGTCCATAATACTGTGGTGTTCTCACCACCAAGGGTGCAAAAAAGAATCCAATAGCACCCTCTATTTGACGCCAGGAGCGCAGACACAGCCAGCCGTGTCTCCCTGGTGGGTCCGGCCCGGCGGACGAGGGCCTCGGAGCGGGCAATGCAAATATATCTGCCTTCAGGGGGGATTGCAATGGTTCCCTTATGCAGCTAGTGAAGAGTTTCCATATTTGTAACATATTTTCTTAATTTCATGTTCCCATTTTCTCCATCTTCAAATTCCACCCCCCTCCCCCTCCTTAAGTCCAAATCTTTGCCAAGTCATTACTATGAAGATAGTTCAGTTGTTGGCCTGCGCTTGTTTTTTCCCCCACTATTAGATTGTTCGTCTATGTATTTGTCTGACTTTATTCAAGTTTAAAAGGCTGTGCCACTCTTGAATAAAAGTTACTCTGTGTTAGGTTTTCTTATGGGAGCAAAAAATACCCAACTTGTTTACTGTTTATCGTTTACTGTTCCCTGCCTCATTTCATTTCATTTCCGATTTTGTTTTGATTAAATTGAGGTTATTTGTATTTGTTTCTGTCCGTCCGTGTGTTTGTCTTTTGATCTCCCTTGCATCTTTGGGTGGATCCTCAAGCGTAGGCTTAAAGATTGTCCCCTACATTTTATACTATTTGCATAATGTCTTTGGTTTTTCAGCAACTTTTTCCTCCCCACACTTTCGTTTGGTTTCATTTGCTGCTCTTCGCTGGCTGCCTTTGGGGGTGCTATTGGATTCTTTTTTGCACCCTTGGTGGTGAGAACACCACAGTATTATGGACTGTGATGTGTCTCTATTTGACGCCACGAGCGCAGACACAGCCAGCCGTGTCTCCCTGGTGGGTCCGGCCCGGCGGACGAGGGGCCTCGGAGCGGGCAATGCAAATATATCTGCCTTCAGGGGGATTGCAATGGTTCCCTTATGCAGCTAGTGAAGAGTTTCCATATTTGTAACATATTTTCTTAATTTCATGTTCCCATTTTCTCCATCTTCAAATTCCACCCCCCTCCCCCTCCTTAAGTCCAAATCTTTGCCAAGTCATTACTATGAAGATAGTTCAGTTGTTGGCCTGCGCTTGTTTTTTCCCCCACTATTAGATTGTTCGTCTATGTATTTGTCTGACTTTATTCAAGTTTAAAAGGCTGTGCCACTCTTGAATAAAAGTTACTCTGTGTTAGGTTTTCTTATGGGAGCAAAAAATACCCAACTTGTTTACTGCAAAACACACTTGTTTTCTGCTGCGTACCTCAAATAGAAGCAAAACACACTTGTTCTCTGCTGCATACCTGGCATAAAGCAAAACACACTTGTTCTCTGCTGGGTACCTGGCATAAAGCAAAACACACTTGTTCTCTGCTGGGTACCTGGAATAGAAGCAAAACACACTTGTTCTCTGCTGCATACCTGGAATAAAAGGAAAACACACCTGTTCTCTGCCGCATATCTGGAATAGAAGCAAAACACACTTGTTCTCTGCTGCGTACCTGGAATAGAAGCAAAACACACTTGCTCTCTGCTGCATACCTGGAATAAAGGAAAACACCTGTTCTCTGCGCATATCTGGAATAGAAGCAAAACACACTTGTTCTCTGCGCGTACCTGAATAGAAGCAAAACACTTGTTCTGCTGCATTCTGGAATAGAAGCGAAACACACTTGTTCTCTGCTGCATACCTGAAACAGAAGGAAAAACGCATTCAATTGCTGGGTACCTGGAATAGAAGCAAAGCACACTTGTTGATTGCGTTGCGTACCTGGAATAGAAGCAAAACACGTTGCTTCTCTGCTGCATCCTGGAATAAAGCAAAACACGTTAGTTCTCTGCTGCGTCCTGGAATAAAGCAAAACACGGTTGTTCTCTGGAAACACACTGTTCTCTGCTTTTACCTGGAATAAAGCAAAAACACGGTTGTTCTCTGCTGGGTGCCTGGAATAAGCAAAAACACACTTGTTCTTCTGCTGCGTACCTGAACAGAAGCAAAACAGCTTTTTAACTGCTGCGTACCTGGAATAGAAGCAAAACACACTTGTTCTCTGCTGGTACCTGAATAGAAGCAAAACACACTTGTTCTCTGCTGCGTACCTGCAATAGAAGCAAAACACACTTGTTCTCTGCTGCATACCTGGAATAAAGCAAAACACACTTGTTCTCTGCTGGTACCTGAAATAGAAGCAAAACACACTTGTTATCTGCTGGGTACCTAGAAAAGAAGCAAAACACACTTGTTCTCTGCTGGGTACCTGGAATAGAACCAAAACACACTTGTTCTCTGCTGGTACCTGGAATAGAAGCAAAACACACTTGTTCTCTGCTGCATACCTGAATAGAAGAAAACACATTGTTCTCTGCTGCATACCTGGAATAAAGAAAAACACCTGTTCTCTGCGCATACCTGAATAGAAGAAAACACACTGTTCTGCTGCGTACCTGAATAGAAGCAAAACACTTGTTCTTGCTGCGTATCTGGAATAGAAGCAAAACACACTTGTTCTCTGCTGCATACCTGAATAAGCAAAACACGTATTCTGCTGGCCTATAGAGCAACCTTGTAATTGGTACCTGAATAAAGCAAAACACTTGCTCTTGTGCTCTGGCAATAAAGCAAACACTTGTTCTCTGCTAGGTCCTGGAATAAAAGCAAAACACGTTGTTCTCTGCACTGTTTGCTTTACTGGAATAAAAGCAAAACACTGTCTCTGCTGGGTGCCTGGAATAGAAGCAAAACACATTCTTCTGTGCTGGGTACCTGGAATAGAAGCAAAACACTTTTTTATCTGCTGCGTACCTGAATAGAAGCAAACACACTTGTTCTCTGCAGCGTACCTGCAATAGAAGCAAAACACACTTGTTCTCTGCTGCGTACCTGGCATAAAGCAAAACACACTCCGGCGCTGGGTCTGACCAGCGCATTGCCGGCGTTTTAATGCTGAAGTTCGTCAAATTCCAACTTGATTTTGGTGGGGGTCCTTCCTCAACTTTCCACACTTTTTTTTTCTCATTCTTGTCATACCTTTTTTTTCATGGGCCTCATCATGTTTCACCGGTTTTTGGTTTTGATTGTTAACAAAAAGAAAACAAACAAACAAACAAAAAACTCCAAGATCCCCCCCCCCCCAACACACATACACACACACACACACACACACACACACACACACACACACAACAAAGAAAACACCCGAAGAAGTCAAGTCGAACATGACATTCATGCAGACACAGCAGTCGTTCTTTGTTGCCATATTTCATAAATGTACATGATAACAGAAAGCCGTTACTGTTCACTTTCTCATTCTACGCCGTTCTGATAATGATACTGTATGCATATAAACAGATCACGAAAAAAGCACACACACACACCCAACAACTGGGAAATCATTCAACATGGTATGCTACTGTAATGTTTGCGATGGCGTATTAACGATAGGCCATAGCAAAAATTGGACAGTACACGTTTCCCCACTGAAACAAACTTGACCTGGCGGTGGCAAAGTTCATGACGCTAACCTGAGCAGAAATTGACCCTCTGTCTGTAGGCGCGTACACTAGCACATATATTGCACACAAAGATAGGAAGAAAACATGCTTATCATGGACTCTTTACAATAGGGTTTGTTTGTTTTTTCCCTCCACCACCCCCGCCTTTACTGTTTTCATTTTTTGTTTCTTTTGTTTTTGTTTCTTTCTTCCCTTTTTTGTTTTGTTTTTTCTTTTCTTTTCTTGTGTAAAGGCGGTCTTTTGTTTTGTTTTAACTCTCTCTCTCTCTCTCTCTCTCTCTCTCTCTCTCTCTCTCTCTCTCTCTCTCTCTCTCTTTTACATATCTATTTGTTTGAATTCCTACAATGGACATTTGTAGGCAAACGTTTAGTGTTATCTTATGGTCTGAAAGAGTCTGGGTTTCTGTTTGACTTAATGTCTTGTGCATTGACTCATTCATTTAATGTATTGCGCATTGACACATTCATTCCGTTTGACCGTTATAGTCCTGTCTCCGTGCCTCGTTAGCTCGTTCTCGTATAATGATGTATGTGTTGTCTATAGACATGTACAACAGGAATATACTTTACAATAGGATATGTTGCTATAATATTTGCAATGGCTTACAAAGCATAGACCATTCCAAAGATTAGACAGCAGCATAACTCATATAGTCGTACAAAGTTTGGTATTGTATCTGAAGTAATGATGACAAGCAAGAAGGTACAAATTGTCACTAGCATTTGTAACCAAATCAGAAATCTGAAAGAACAAGTCTCATTCATACCGAATGCACACACACACACACACACACACACACACACACACACACACACACACACACGCACAAATGCACACAGACACGCACACACAGACAGACAGACAGACAGACACACACACACACACACACACACACACGCGCGCGCGCGCGCGCGCGCGCGCGCACAAATGCACACAGACAGACAGACACACATTTCATCACAACATCTTGGGTTACTGCAATATTTGCAATGGCGTATCATTGACACACCTTGCAGACATTTGACAGTGACACACCTGCAGACATTTGACAGTAAAACCACTCATCTTTCATGTAAAGACCAAAATGACATCAGACATTATAACTTTAAAAAAAAAAGATGAGATCACACATTTCCAGCCCATAGGACATCAACGCATATGTTTTAGAAATCCATTTTCTTCAAAATTTGATAAAATCAGTATAACAAAAAACGTGAACAATCCCACTCACACCAAACATATAGAACAAGATTCACTGAGACTGGTACATGAGCACATATATTGCACACATAGATATAAGGAAAACATGCTTTTTCGTCCTCCAACCTCCAATTTTTGCACTTTTTTCTTTTGCCCCCCCCCCCCCCCCCTTTTCCTTTTTTTTGTGGACAGTGGGGCCTCCATCCTCCTAATATTTCCCATTGTCATTTTTTTTCTTCTGAAATTGACTCACACTCACCATGCATTGTCTGTGTTTTTTTAAACTGATATACATTCCTTTGCTGATCTTAATGTTTTGGCGTTTGATACAAAGCGTCTGGGTTTATTCATGTACTGATGTGTGGAGCACTGACGCTTTCATTCTGCTATCTTTGCTGCATAGTATACTTTTAATTGAATTAAATGCACACTTGCACCTCCCTTCCTTCCCTTCCCTCATCCCTCGCATCTACTCTGTGTGCGCATGCCTGCGTGTGTGCGCGCGCGCGCGTGTGTGTGTGTGTAGGTAAAAATAACAACATTTGTAAAATACAAAGTTAACATTTTCAGCAAAGCCGTTGTGAACATTACAAAGTGATAATGAACATTAATTATTTGTCACATAAAAAGACACAAGTTACACAAAAGCGCTTGAGCACAAAATCGTGTGTGGGTGCCTGATTTTTATCACTGCCTGCTATTATTTGTGAAGAAAACATGCTTATCATGGACTCTTTAACAGGTATGTCCTGTATATTTTCAATGGCGTACCGGTATACCAAGGATAGGCCATTGCAAAAATTGGACAGAACGTAACTCATATAGTGGCACAAAGTTTAGTATAGTATCTGGCATTAAGGCTGACAAGCAATAAAATACAAATTGTCAGTGGTACTAGTAACCAAATCATCCATCCAAAAGAAGAAGTCTCATTCATACTGAATGTCATGGTTCCAGACAAACACACATGACATATGCATAAACAGCTGCTCAAATGACAACCTTTTCTGGTAGGGTTTCTTTTTTCGGAGTCTTTTTTTTTTCGCTGTTCCTTTTTTTTTCTTTTTTTTTCATATACGTGTCTCTCTCTTTTTGATGGGCTTCAACCACTCCATTTTTACCTCACATTTCTGGTTTGATCGTCGAAAACACATAAAGAGAGAGAGAGAAAAAGGAAACGAAAATAACTATGTTAACACAGACAGCCATCAACAAAAAAAGGGGAAAAATAAGAAAACACACAAACAAAAAAAGAGCAACAATCAATCTTCTTCTTCTTCCTCGTTCGCCATCCCGTTAGATGAGCAGCCCGGTGTCCTCGATGAAGGCTGCCGTCCGTCGCAGCTCCTCCAGGGTGCCATACAGCTTGGCTTCCACTGCTGTCGGTGTTGGCCAGTACTTTCTCCTGGATGCTGTATACGTCGTACAGACTTGAAGGATGTGGTCAGTTGTCACTGGTCCCTCACTACAAGGGCACTCTCCACTCTGTCCAATGCCAAATTTTGTGTGCATGTGGTGGAGCAGGCGATTATGTCCAGTCCTCAGGCGGTAGATCTTGACCTGTTCCCGTCGTCCCAGCAAATGGTATGTGTCTTCTGGGTTGTATTTGGGATGCAGAGGCGCCATTTTATTCCTTGTTGTGCCTTGATGATTGTCTTAATTTCATCGTATGACACCAGGTTGTTGGCCTGCTCCTTCTGTGCACCATCTTTTGCCAGAATGTCCGCTTTTTCGTTGCCTCTGATGCCACAGTGTGCTGGTACCCATTGTATCACCACTTTCTCCACTCTGGCACTCAGGGCAACAAGGGCTGAAGTGATATGGTTCTGTTCTTTGCAGCGGGAGTTCTTGAGGGCTTGGAGCACGGAGAGAGCGTCAGAGAAGACCACCACCTGCCCTGTTGTTCTTTTGGAGTTCTGCAAGACTGTTGTGGCTGCCTCACAGAGGGCTTCTCGCTCAGCTCGGAAGTTGGTGGAGTATTTTCCTGTTGGAATTGCAATTTCTTCATCTCCGTCTTTGTATCGGAGGAAGATTCCAGCTCCACCATCCCTCGTTGCCTCTGTGGCGGAGCCATCTGTGAAGACATGGGTCCAGTCTTCCTGGGGATATTGGTTGCAGATGTACTCCGTGGCCAGGGCCTTCCTTTGGGTGTCTGACTGTATTCCTCTCTTCTCCACTCCGGGAATGCTGGTGACGACTGTTGGGAACACCTGCCTCTTCCAAGATGGGTGGGTGACATTTGCCGGGATAGGCTTTGCTTCGTGTTCCATCAAGACTGGGCTTTGTCTTTCAAGGCGTCTTGACTGGCAGATGAAGCTGCCTCTTTTCAACCGGCTCTTGGTGGGTCTGCTCATTCTGTTGTTCATTGGATGGTTTTCAAGGCGTTTGAATTTTGCTGCTTGGATGAGGATCTTTGTGTCCCTTCTGTCCTCCAATGACTGTAGCCCAGTGGTCTCTTCCATCTTCAGGATTGGGGTGGATCTCATGGCGCCAATTATGACACGCTGAGCTTGGTTCTGTATCTTATTGAGGTGGTTGAGGTTAGACTTTGCAGCTGATGCCCATGCTGACGTCCCGTACTCAACTACAGGTCGGACTCTCCCTGTATAGAGTCTCTTCAGGATACGTTCGTCGGCCCCCCAGTCCGTCCCCGCAAGTTTCCTCATGATCGCCAGTCTCAACTTGGCCTTGCTACAGCATCTGGTGATCTGCTGTTCCCAAGTGAGCCTGCGGTCAAAGGTCACTCCCAGGTAGGTAGGTGTGGGTTCCTCTGCAAGCCTTTGGTTGTTCAGTGTCAGCTTCGCCTCTTGCTTCTTGCTGGATAGGCTGAAGACTGTGTAGGTTGTTTTGCTTGAGTTGACAGAGACAAGCCATTCCTTGGTCCAGTCGCTGATCTTGTTGAGCGCAGTCTGGAGGCGTACCTGTGCTGTGGTGGTGTACTCTTCAGAGCACCAAAGCACCAGGTCATCTGCGTAGATCGCTCCTCTGACCCCTTTTGGCAGTTCTCTGACGATGTCATCTATGAAGATGAGGAACAGCGTTGGCGAAAGGACTCCTCCTTGTGGTACTCCCTGTCTCAGCACCTTCTTCTTGCTTTTCTGGCCCTGAATCTTGACTCGGGCTTGGCGATTGTGTAGGTACTGGCTGATCCAGGTGTACATCCTCCCAGACACACCACATCGCCGTAGTTTGAGCCTAAGTCCGTCCTTCCAGACTTTGTCGAACGCCTTCTCCATGTCAATCCAGACAGCAAGCGTGTTCTTCTTTTCTTGGAAAGCGTCCTCAATGCTTTGCGTGATGAATGTGATCTGGTCTTCTGTTGATCTGTGTTGGCGGAAGCCTGCCTGTTCAGGGCTCAGCAGCTGATGCTCCTCAAGGTGCCAGACAAGCCTTGTGTTGACAAGTCTCTCCATCAGCTTCCCTAAGCAGCTTGTAAGGCTGATGGGTCTGTAGCTGTCAGCCTTCGACTTGTCCTTTCCCTTTTTGTGAATGGGGATCATGTCTGCTTCCCTCCAACACTGTGGTACTGATCCTGTCTTCCAGCTGGAGTTAAAGATTTTTAGAAGGACTGCCTTGCTCTTCATCCCAAGATGCAGAATCATTTCATTTGTGATTCCGTCTGGTCCAGGTGACTTCTTCAGGTTGAGGCTCTGCAACGCTTCCTCCAGCTCTTTCTCTGTGAAAGCTGTGGTCATGACTTCCTCTTGGGGCTCTTCCTCATGAAGTTCACCTTGGGCCCTGTGCACTGCAGCTCTATGTTCAGGAGGGACTTCCAGATTGCTGATGTTTTCATAGACGTCTATGAAGTGGTCTGCTGCTTTCTTTCCAGAGAGGTAATTTCCATTCTCTTGTATTGTTATAGTGGTGTGACTTCTTGTTTCATTACAGAGGGTTCTAGCCAGTTTCCACAGCTTGCTGCCATCCCTGTCGAGATTTAGGCTTTCAGTTTTCTCTTGCCAGCTTTTTCTTGCAGCTTGTGCGCAGGACAGCTTGTATCTGGCAGTTACTTCCTTCAGCGCTATGTTATTCTCCAGTGATGGCTGCTTTTCTGCTCTGTCCCTGGCTTCCGTAACAGCATCTTCCAGATTCTGGAGTTCCTCCGTCCAGTAGGGCTTGTAGTCTTTACGTGCTCCTCTTGGGATGGATTCTGTAGCAGCTTTCAAGACGGCCTTTGTGAAGTCTCGAACCATCTTGTTTGAGTCCTTCTGCCTGATGTTGATTGGCTTTGTGTGTGTATCTGTGAGGGTCTCGAAGAGAGTCCAGTCCGCCTTTCTGTAATTCCAGCGGGGAAAACACTTTGCTTGTGGACACTGTAAGCTGAGGTTGATAGAGAGTTTGACGGGCTTGTGGTCACTTCCTCCAAGCTGGTTGAGGACTGTTCTTGTGGTCCTGACGAACAGGTCGTTGGTGGCGAACGCTAGATCTGGTGTTGATGTGGTCATCCAGCGTCTAGAGTAAAAGGTGGGTTCATCATCTTCTTGGTTGATGAGATGAAGATGTGTGTCAATCTCCCAATCCTCAACTTCTTCGCCTCTCTTGTCCGTCTCCTCATAGCCCTATCTCTCTGAGTGACTGTTAAAATCACCCACCACCACGCAGTTGTTGTCTGGGATGTTCATGTATGTGAGGGAAAGATCACGATCTTGAGGGCAATAGACATTGTAGATCCTGATGTTGCGTTCCTTAAGGACTATATCAATCCCTTGGATCTCTGCCTGTTGATTGGTGTTGATCTTGAGTTCTTGTGCGGCGATGGAATTCCGCACCAAGATAAGCACCCCTCCTTTGTTTCTTTCCTCACGGTCCAACCTGATGGTCTCGTAACCCCTCACTTGAAAGCGATGGTTTACGGTCAAATGTGTCTCTTGGACACATGCGATATCAATATTTTCTTGATGCATCCTTTCTGCCAAGTCAAGTTTCTTTTTATGCACCCCTTCTGCATTCCACTGAAGAATGTTGAGCATTCTGGGTGGTACTGTTTGCTTGGCATTAGCAGGAGGATGAGGTCTCCTTCTTCGTCGCATTGACATGCAGAATTTCTTTGTCTGACCACCGACCGCTTGGGGTGGGCCCCTTTGAGGCATAGGGCCCGGCTCCCGACCTCCCCGGCGGGTCTCCGAAGGTCGAGCGCCACATCGAAATTCTGTGGACTGCATCATCATGGAAGCGTATATGCGTGGTATCGTGGTTTAAGCTGCGCCAGTGGCCCGATACCTCCGTCTTCAGCTGGAGTTTTCTTTCGGGGTGCCTCACCCTTAGCTCATGGCCCGTGCGTCCTGCCCTGTGAGCACAGAATGGATTGTTTCTCCGGGGATCCCACCCCGGGGCTAGAGGTTATACCGCGCCTCTTGACCGCATGATGAGCCCGTCATAGGACACATGGGGTATTTCAGTGAGGACAACAGTGCCACCTGTTGACCCACCCCATCCTGGTAGGAACATCGCCAGTTGGTCCGGGACTGCTTATTCTGCCAGGCAAGCCTGACTTATATCGCAGCTAACCCCCATATCTGAGGGCCATTCCCCTATCCGCCACCCGGGGACCCGCCGAGTTGGGGATGGTCGCCCCACTACTGAATTGGAAGCAGCCTGGTCCCGGCAACAATCAATGAAAGCCAATATGATTCAGGAAGACACTGCAGTCATTTCTCATGCAATTATTTCAGAAACGGACATGATGACACAAGTCATAGGTGAAGACAACATTAATACTGATAAACCCTCCCCATGCTACTCAAAATAGATTCTGCATACACTCCGCGTTCTCCCTTCCCCCCCCCCCCCCCCGACACACACACACAACACACAACACACACACACAACACACACACACACACAACGTCTGCATGTGCAGATAAACACTCATGCACTTCCAAACACAGACGAAACAAGAACAATCTATTTGTTGTGGAGTAATCGAAGCGTCTTATTTTACTTTAATATGTGCAATGGCGTATCAGTGATAGGCTGTTGCAGATATTTGACAGTAAACCCAGTAATCTTTTAAACAAAGACCAAACTGACACTAGACATTAAAATTAACAAATCATATTTGAGATCACACATTTCCAGCACACAGGACATCAGATATGTTTAGAAATCAATTTTCTTCCAAATTTGACAAGATTAATATAACAATAACTACAAAATTTCGCCCACACCAAAGATATAGAACAAGGGTTACTGAGACTGGTACACGAGCACATATACTGCACACGTAGATATGAAGAAAACACGCTTATCATAATGGCGTACCAAGGAAAGGCCATTGCAAAGATTGAACAGCAGCATAACTCATACAGTAGTATAAAGTTCAGACCAGTATCTGGCATTAAGGATAGTCTCATTCATACCGAACACACACACACACACACTCTTCTCACACACACACACACACACACACACACACACACACACACACAGACACACACACACACACACACACACACGCAAGCGCACACACACACACACACACACACACACACACACACACACACACACACACACACACACACCACGCACGCACCTCTGCACGCGCAGATAAGCACACATGAATGTCCAAACACAGACAAAGCAAAAACAACCTATTTGTCAAGGAGTAATCACAGCCTGCTGCTTTATGTTAATATTTGCAATGGCGTGTCAGTGATAAGCCGTTGCAGATATTTGACAGTAAATCCATTCATCTTTGAAATAAAGAGCAAATCAACACCAGTCACTGAAATGGAAAAAAATTATGCTTGATATCACACATTTCCAGCTCAAGAGGACATCGGCTGATATCTTTTAGAAATCCATTTCTTCAACATTTGATACAATTGATAGAACAAAACGCTCAACAATCCCACTCACACCACACATACAGAACAATGTTCGCACACACACGTACACTAGCACATATAATGCATACATTCATATAAGAAAACCTGCTTATCATGGACTCTTTAAAACAGGCTATGTTGCTGTCATATTTGCAATGGCGTACCAAGGATAGGCCATTGCAAAGATGAGACAGCAGCATAGTTCATATAGTGGCACAAAGATTACTAAGTATCTGGCATTAAGAATAAGCAAATACAAATTGTCATTAGGACTACTAACCAAACCATCCATCTGAAAGAACGAGTCTTATTCATACCGAATACATGGAGACACACATACACCCACCCACCCCCCACACACACACACACACACAACACCCACACACACACATACACACAAACACACACACACACAACACACACACGCGCGCACACACACACACACACACACACACACACACACACACACACACACACACACACACACACACACGTCTGCAGTTGTTGATTTACAGATATGCACCTTCCAAACACGGATCAAACAAAAGCAACCTGTTTGTTGGGGAGTAGTAACAGCATCTTGTTTTACTGTAATATTTCCAAAGGCGTATCAGTGATAGGCCCTTGCAAATATTTTGACAGTAACACCAGTAATCTTTTAAATAAAGACCAAACTGACACCAGACATTAAAAGTAAACAAATGATATTTGTGATCACACATTTCCAGCCCACAGGACATCAGATAGGTTTTGGAAATTAATTTTCGTCCAAATTTGATAAGATTAACATAACAATAACGACAACAATCTCGCTCACACTAAATATATAGAACAAGGTTCACAGAGACTAGTACACGAGCACATACAATGCACACATAGATATGAAGAGAACATGTTTATCACCCACGGACTCTTTACGACTGGGTATGTTGCTGTAATATTTGCAATGGCCTACCAAGGAAAAAGCATAACTCATAGAGTGGTACAAAGTTCAGACCAGTATCTGGCATTAAGGATAGTCTCATTCATACCGAACACACACACACACACACACACACACACACACACACACACACACACACACACCCTCTCTCTCTCTCTCTCTCTCTCACACACACACACACACACACACACACACACACACACACACACACACACACACACACACAACCTCTGCACGTGCAGATAAGTACACATGAATGTCCACAGAGACAAAGCAAAAACAACCTATTTGTCAAGGAGTACTCACAGAATGCTGCTTTACTGTAATATTTGCAATGGCGTGTCATTGATGGGCCCTTGAAGATATTTGACAGTAAATCCATTCATCTTTGAAATAAAGACCAAATTAACACCAGTCATTGAAATGGGAATAAAATGATAGTTGAGATCACACATTTCCAGCCCACAGGACATGGACAGACATGTTTTAGAAATCCATTTCTTCAACATTTGATACAATTGATATAACAAAACGGTCAACAATCCCACCACACATGCAGAACAAGGTTCCCACACACACGTACACTAGCACATATAATGCACACATTGATATGAAGAAAACATGCTTATCATGGACTCTTTAAAACAGGCTATGTTGCTGTCATATTTGCAATGGCGTACCAAGGATAGGCCATTGCAAAGAGGAGACAGCATCATAGCTCATACAGTGGCAGAAAGATTACAAAAGTATCTGGCATTAAGGATAAGCAAATACAAATTGTCTTTAGGACTAGTAACCAAACCATCCATCTGAAAGAACAAATCTCATTCATACTGAATACATGGAGACACACACATACTACCCCCGCCCCCAACACACACACACACGCACACACACACGCGTCTGCACGTGCTGATTTACAGACATGTGCTTTCAGACACGGACCAACAAAAAACAATCTATTTGTTCGGGAGTAGTAACAGGATCTTGTTTTAACCGTAATATTTGCAAAGGCGTATCAGTGATAGGCCTTTGCAGATATTTGACAGGAAAACCAGTAATCTTTTAAATAAAGACCAAACTGACACCAGACATTAAAAGTAAACAAATGATATTTAAGATCACACATTTCTAGCCCACAGGACATCAGAAATGTTTTGGAAATCAATTTTCTTCCAAATTTGATAAGATTAACCTAACAATAACGACAACAATCTCGCTCACACCAAACATATAGAACAAAGTTCACAGAGGCTGGTACACGAGGACATATACTGCACACATAGATATGAAGAAAACATGTTTATCATCCATGGACTTGTCACGACAGGGTATGTTGCTGAAATATTTGCAATGACCTCCTAAGGAAAGGCATAACTCATACAGTGGTACAAAGTTCAGACCAGTATCTGGCATTAAGGATAGTCTCATTCATACCGAACACACACACACACACACACACACACACACACACACACACACACACATATATATATATATATATATATAATATATGTGTGTGTGTGTGTGTGTGTGTGTGTGTGTGTGTGTGTGTCTGTGTGTGTGTGTGTGTGTGCACACTTCTGAATGTGCAGATAAGCACACATTAATGTCCAAACACAGACAAAGCAAAAACAACCTATTTGTCAAGTAGTAATCACAGCATGCTCCTTTACTGTAATATTTGCAATGGCGTGTCACTGATAGGCTCTTGCAGATATTTGACAATAATTCTATTCATCTTAGAAATAAAGACCAAACTAACACCAGTCACTGAAATGGGAATAAAATGATAGTTGTGTTCACACATCTGCAGCCCACAGCACATCAACAGACATGTTTTAGAAATCCATTTCTTCAACATTTGATACAATTGATATAACAAAACGCTCAACAATCCCACTCACACCACACATACAGAACAAGGTTTGCACAGACACGTATACTAGCACATATAATGCACACATTGATATGACGAAAACCTGCTTATCATGGACTCTTTAAAACAGGATATGTTGCTGTCATATTTGCAATGGCGTACCAAGTATAGGCCATTGCAAAGATGAGACAGCAGCATAGCTCATATAGTGGCACAAAGATTACTAAAGTATGTGGCATTAAGGATAAGCAATTACAAACTGTCATCAGGACTAGTAACGAAAACATCCATTTGAAAGAACAAGTCTCATTCATACCGAATACATGGACACACACACACACACACACACACACACACACACACACACACACACACACACACACACATACACACGTCTGCACGTGCTGATTTACAGACATGCACTTCAAAACACGGACCAAACAAAAACAACCTAGGATAGGCCATTGCAAAGATGAGACAGCAGCATAGTTTCATATATGGCACAAAGATTACTAAGTATCTGGCATTAAGAATAAGCAAATACAAATTGTCATTAGGACTAGTAACCAAACCAGTCCATCTGAAAGAACGAGTCTTATTCATACCGAATACATGGAGACACACATACACCCACCCACCCACCCACACGCACGCACACACACACACACACACACACACACACACACACACACACACACACAACACACACAAACACACGCGCGCACACACACACACACACACACACACACACACACACACACACACACACACACACACACACACACACGTCTGCACGTGTTGATTTACAGACATGCACCTTCCAAACACGGATCAAACAAAAGCAACCTGTTTGTTCGGGAGTTATAACAGCATCTTGTTTTACTGTAATATTTGCAAAGGCGTATCAGTGATAGGCCCTTGCAGATTTTTGACAGTAAAACCAGTAATCTTTTAAATAAAGACCGAACTGACACCAGCCATTAAAAGTAAACAAATGATATTTGAGATCACACATTTCCAGCCCACAGGACATCAGGTATGTTCTTGGAAATCAATTTTCTTCCAAATTTGAGAAGATTAACATAACAATAACGACAACAATCTCGCTCACACCAAACATATAGAACAAGGTTCACAGAAACTGGCACATAAGCACATATATTGCACACATAGATATGAAGAAAACGTTCTTATCACCTATGGATTCGTCACGACAGGGTATGTTGCTGTAATATTTGCAATGGCCTACCAAGGAAAGGAATAACTCATAGAGTAGTACAAAGTTCAGACCAGTATCTGGTATTAAGGGTAGTCTCATTCATACCGAACACACACACACACACACACACACACACACACACACACACACACACACACACCTCTGCACGTGCAGATAAGCACACATGAATGTCCAAACACAGACAAAGCAAAAACAACCTATTTGTCAAGGAGTACTCACAGCATGCTGCTTTACTGTAATATTTGCAATGGCGTGTCATTGATAGGCCCTTGCAGATATTTGATAATAAATCCTTTTTTGTTTTTTTGTGGGGCTCCAACCAGAGCGCGTGCAATTCCCACAGTGATCACTTATTTTGAATTTCTATTTCACCACTTTTTCTTCTCCCTCATCCTTTCCCTCTCCCCCCTCCCTTCCTGCCTCTCTCTCTGTCTGTCTGTCTCTCTCTCTCTCTCTCTCCATCCCCCCTCCCCTCCCCCTCCTCCTCTCTCTGTCTCTCTTTCCATCCCCCCTCCCCTCCCCCTCCTCCTCGCTCCCACCCCTTCCCTCAACCCCCCCCCCTCCTCATCTCCCCTACCTCTCTCTCTCTCGCTCCATCTCCCCCTCCCCCTCACTCCACTCCCTCTCTCTCACCCTCTCCCTTCCTCCCTCCTTTCCCCTCTCTCTCCATCTTTGCTAGGGTGGTCATTTTCTCCGTTTCGTTTATTTGTTAATTTCCTCTCCCTCTCCACCCCCCCACTATCTCCCCCCCCCCCTCTATCTCCCCTCTCTCTCCCATTCCCTCTATCTCCCCTCTCTCTCCCATTCCCCTATCTCCCGTCTCTCTCCCATTCCCTCTATCTCCCCTCTCTCTCCCATTCCCTCTATCTCCCTCTCTCTCCCATTCCCTCTATCTCCCTCTTTTCCTTCTCCCATTCCCTCTATCTCCCCTCTCTCTCCCATTCCCTCTATCTCCCCTCTCTCTCCCATTCCCTCTATCTCCCCTCTCTCTCTCCCATTCCCTCTATCTCCCCTCTCTCTCCCATTCCCTCTATCTCCCCCTCTCTCTCCTCCCATTCCCTCTATCTCCCCTCTCTCTCCCATTCCCTCTATCTCCCCTCTCTCTCCCATTCCCTCTATCTCCCCTCTCTCTCCCATTCCCTCTATCTCCCCTCTCTCTCCCCATTCCCTCTATCTCCCCTCTCTCTCCCATTCCCTCTATCTCCCCTCTCTCTCCCCATTCCCTCTATCTCCCCTCTCCTCCCATTCCCTCTATCTCCCCTCTCTCTCCCATTCCCTCTATCTCCCCTCTCTCTCCCATTCCCTCTATCTCCCCTCTCTCTCCCATTCCCTCTATCCCCCTCTCTCTCATTCCCTCTATCACCCTCCTCTCCCATTCCTCTATCCCCTTCCTTCCCATCTCCCTCTCTCTCCATCCTCTTCTCCTCTCTCCTTATTCTTCTACACCACTTCTCCTCTCTTACTCTTACTTCTTCTATTCAAATATGGCTGGAATCAAATCGGCAAAGGACTCAAACAACCAGTCCATCAATGTGTACAATCAAGCATACCAACCAACAATGTTAATATTCATGCCTCCAGTATTCTCCTCCCACAGTCGGGGTCCTCCTCCTCCTATTTTTTCCCCTCTCTCTCTTTTTTTTCTTTTTTTTTTTTTTTTCTTTTTTTTCTTTTTTTTCAAAATCATTTCTTTCCTTTTTGTAGGCAACAGTTTATCACTTGAACATTCTGATAGGTACATATACGATGACATATTTCACCATTGACTTTCGAGTTTTCTCAAATCCAGCTCTTTTTCAATAAATCCATTCATCTTTGAAATAAAGACCAAATTAACACCAGTCACTGAAATGGGAATAAAATGATAGTTAAGATCACACATTTCCAGTCCAACAGGACATCGACAGATATGTTTTAGATGATATCTATTTCTTCAACATTTGATACAATTGATATAACAAAACGGTCAACAATCCCATTCACATTATATATACAGAACAAGGTTTGCACAGACATGTACACTAGCACATGTAATGCTCACATTGATATGAAGAAAACATGCTTATCATGGACTCTTTAAAATAGGGTATGTTGCTGTCACATTTGCAATGGCGAACCAAGGATAGGCCATTGCAAGATGAGACAGCAGCATAGCTCATATAGTGGAACAAAGATTACTAAAGTATCTGGCATTAAGGATATGCAACTACAAATTGTCATTAGGACTAGTAACCAAACCATCCATCTGAAAGAACAAGTCTCATACATACCGAATACATGGACACCACACACACACACACACACACACACACACACACACACACACACACACACACACACACATCGCTACATGCTGATTTACAGACATGCACCTCCAAACACAGACCAAAAAATAACACACAAAAAAAACTATTTGTTCGGGAGTAGTAACAGCATCTTGTTTTACTGTAATATTTGCAAAGGCGTATCAGTGATAGGCCCTTGCAAATATTTGACAGTAAAACCAGTATCTTTTAAGCAAAGACCAAACTGACACGAGACATTAAAAGTAAACAAATGATATTTAAAATCACACATGTCTAACCCACAGGACATTAGACAGGTTTTGGAAATCAGTTTTCATCCAAATTTGATAAGATTAACATAACAATAACGAGAAGAATCTCGCTCACACCAAACATATAGAACAAGGTTCACTGAGACTGGTACACGAGCACATATACTGCACACATAGATATGAAGAAAACACGCTTATCATAATGGCGTAGCAAGGAAAGGCCATTGCAAAGACTGGACAGCAGCATAAGGCATACAGTGGTACAAAGTTAAGACCAATATCTGGCATTAAGTATAGTCTCATTCATATCGAACACACACACACACACACACACACACACACACACACACACACACACACACACACACACCTCTGCACGTGCAGATAAGTACACATGAACGTCCAAACACAAAGCGAAAACAACCTGTCTGTCAAGAAGTAATCACAGCAGCTGTTTTTCCTGTAATATTTGCAATGGCGTGTCATTGATAGGCCCTTGCAGATATTGGACAGTAAATCCATTCATCTTTGAAATAAAGACCAAAGTAAAGCCAGTCACTGAAATGGGAAAAAAAGATAGTTGAGATCACACATTTCCAGGTCAACAGGACATCGACAGATAATGTTTTAGAAATCCATTTCTTCAACATTTGATACACTTGATATAACAAAACGCTCAACAATCCCACTCATACCACACATACAGAACAATGTTCACTCAGACACGTACACTAGCACATATAATGCACACGTTGATATAACAAAACATGCTTATCATGGACTCTTTAAAACTGGGCATGTTGCTGTCAGCTTGCAATGGCGTACCAAGCGTTGGCCATTGCAAGGATGAAACAGCAGCATAGCTCATATAGTGGCACAAAGATTACTAAAGTATGTGGCATTAAGGATAAGCAAATACAAATTGTCATTAGGACTAGTAACCAAACCATCCGTCTGAAAGAACAAGTCACATTCATACCAAACATACACCACACACACACACACACACACACAACACACACAACACACACAACCACCACACACACACACACACACACACGCACCAACACACACACACGCACACACACCACACACCACACACACACACCACACACACACACACACATCTGCACGTGCTGATTTAGACACATGCACTTCCAAACACTGTCCAAACAAAAACAACCTGTTTGTCTGGGAGTAGCAAACAGCATCTTGTTTTACTGTAATATTTGCAAAGGCTTATCAGTGATAGGCCCATGCTTATATTTGACAGTAAAACCAGTAATCTTTTAAATAAAGACCAAACTGACACCAGACATTAAAAGTAAGCAAATGATATTTGAGGACACACATTTCCAGCCCACAGAACATCAGATATGTTTTGGAAATCAATTTTCTTCCAAATTTGATAAGATTAATATAACAATAACGACGACAATCTCGCTCACACCAAATCTATAGAACAAGGTTAACAGAAACGGGTACACGAGCACATATACTGCACACATAGATATGAAGAAAACATGCTTATCTCCAATGGACTCTTTATGACACGGTATGTTGCTGTAATATTTGCAATGGCCTACCAAGCAAAGGCATAACTCACACAGAGGTACAAAGTTCAGACCAGTATCTGGCATTAAGGATAGTCTCATTCATACCGAACACACACACACACACACACACACACACACACACACACACACACACACACACACACACACACACCTCTGCACGTGCAGATAAGCACACATGAATGTCCAAACACAGACAAAGCAAAAACAACCTATTTGTCAAGGAGTAATCACAGCATGCTGCTTTACTGTTATAATTGCATTGGCGTGTCAGTGATAAGCCGTTGCAGATATTTGACAGTAAATCCATTCATCTCTGAAATAAAGAGCAAATCAATACCATTCATTGAAATGGGAAAAAATGATAGCTGAGATCACACATTTCCAGCCCAACATGACATCGGCTGATATGTTTTAGAAATCCATTTCTTCAACATTTGATACAATTGATATAACAAAACGGTTAAGAACCCCACTCACACCACACGTACAGAAGAAGGTTTGCACAGACACGTACACTAGCACATATAATGCACACATTGATATGAAGAAAACCTGCTTATCATGGACTCTTTAAAACTGGATATGTTGCTGTCATATTTGCAATGGCGTACCAAGCGTAGGCCATTGCAAAGTTGAGACAGCAGCATAGCTCATATAGTGGCACAAAGATTACTAAAGTATCTGGCATTAAAGATAAGCAAATACAAATTGTCATTAGGACTAGTAACTAAACCATCCATCTGAAAGAACAAGTCTCATACATACTGAATACACGGACACACACACACACAAACACACACACACACACACACACACACACACACACACACACACACACACACACACACACACACACACACACACACACACACACACACACACACACTACACACACACACACACACACACACACACACACACACGCACGCAAGCACGCGCACGCACGCGCCTGCACGTGCTGATTTACAGACATGCACTTCCAAACACGGACCAAACAAAAACAACCTATTGTTCGGGAGTAGTAATAGCATCTTGTTTTACTGTAATATTTACAAAGGCGTATCAGTGATAGGCCCTTGCAGATATTTGACAGTAAAACCAGCAATCTTTTAAACAAAGACCAAACTGACACCAGAGATTAAAAGTAAACAAACGATATTTGAGATCACACATTTCCAGCCCACAGGACATCAGGTCTGTTTTGTAAATCAATTTTCTTCCAAATTTGATAAGATAAGATAAGATAATGTTGCTTATAGCCCAGCCGACCGCAAAGGGCCACATCAGGGCTGTCACCACCAAATTTGATAAGATTAACATAACAATAACAACAATCTCGCTCACACGAAACAGATAGAACAAGGTTCACAGAAACTGGGACACTAGCACATATACTGCACACATAGATATTAAGAAAACATGCTTATCACTCGTACATTCGTCACGACAGGGTATGTTGCTGTAATATTTGCAATGGCCTACCAAGGAAAGGCATAACTCATACAGTGGTACAAAGTTCAGACCAGTATCTTACATTCAGGATATTCTCATTCATACTGAACACACACACACACACACACACACACACACACACACACACACACACACACACATAAACACACACACACACACACACACACACACACACACACACACACACACCACACACACCTCTGCACGCGCAGATAAGCACACATTAATGTCCAAACACAGACAAAGCAAAAGCAACCTATTTGTCAAGGAATAATCACAGCATGCTACTTTACTGTAATGTTTGCAATGGCGTGTCAGTGATAGGCCCTTGCAGATATTTGACAGTAAATCCATTCATCTTTGAAATAAAGACCAAAGTAACACCAGTCATTGAAATGGGAAATACTGATAGTTGAGATCACACATTTGCAGCCCACAGGACATCGACTGACATGTTTTAGAAATCCATTTCTTCAACATTTGATACAACGAATATAACAAAACGGTCAACAATCCCACTCTCACCACACATACAGAACAAGGTTCGCACAGACACGTACACTAGCACATATAATGCACACATTGATATGAAGAAAACATGCTTATCATGGACTCTTTAAAAAGGGTAGGTTGCTGTCATATTTGCAATGGCGTACCAAGGATAGGCCATTGCAAAGATAAAATATCAGCATAGCTCATATAGTGGCACAAACATTACTTAAGTATCTGGCATTAAGGATAAGCAGCTAAATATTGTCATTAGGACTAGTAACCAAACCATCCATCTGAAAGAACAAGTCTCATTCATACCGAGTACATGGAGACACACACTTACCCCCCCCCCCCCCCCCCCCCGAACACACACACACACACACTCAAACACACACACATGTACAAACACACCCACGGACAGACAGACAGACAGACAGACAGACACACACACACACACACACACACACACACACACACACACCACACACACACACACACGCACACACACGTCTGCACGTGCTGATTTACAGACATGCACTTCCAAACACGGACCAAACAAAAACAACCTATTTGTTCGGGTGTTATAACAGCATCTTGTTTTACTGTAATATTTGCAAAGGCGTATCAGTGATAGTCCCTTGCAAATATTTGACAGTAAAACCAGTAATCTTTTAAACAAAGACCAAACTGACACCAGACATTAAAAGTAAACAAACGATATTTGAGATCACACATTTCCAGCCCACAGGACATCAGATAGATTTTGGAAATCAATTTTCTTCCAAATTTGATAAGATTAACATAACAATAACGACAACAATCTCGCTCACACCAAACAGATAGAACAAGGTTCACAGAAACTGGGACACAAGCACATATACTGTACACATAGATATGAAGAAAACATGCTTATCACCCATGGACTCTTTATGACAGGGTATGTTGCTGTAATATTTGCAATGGCCTACCAAGGAAAGGCATAACTCATACAGTGGTACAAAGTTCAGATCAGTAACTGGCATTGAGGATAGTCTGATTCACACCGAATACACACACACACACACACACACACACACACACACACACACACACACACACACACACACACACCACACACACCTCTGCACGCGCAGATAAGCACACATTAATGTCCAAACACAGACAAAGCAAAAACAACCTATTTGTCAAGGAGTAATCACAGCATGCTACTTTACTGTAATATTTGCAATGGCGTGTCAGTGATAGAGCCTTGCAGATATTTGACATAAATCTATTCATCTTTGAAATAAAGACCAAACGTACACCAGTCACTGAAACGGGGGAAAAAATGATAGTTGAGATCACACATTTCCAGCCCACAGGACATCGACAGACATGTTTTAGAAATCCATTTCTTCATTTGATACAACTGATATAACAAAACGGTCAACAATCCCACTCACACCACACATACAGAACAAGGTTCGCACAGACACGAACACTAGCACATATAATGCACACATTGATATGAAGAAAACATGCTAGTCATGGACTCATTAAAACAGGGTATGTTGCTGTCATATTTGCAATGGCGTACCAAGGATAGGCCATTGCAAAGATGAGACAGCAGCATAGCTCATATAGTGGCACAAAGATTATTAAAGTATCTGCCATTAAGGATAAGTAACTACAAATTGTCATTAGGACTAGTAACCAAACCATCCATCTGAAAGAATAAGTCTCATTCATACTAATACATGGACACACACACACACACACACACACACACACACACACACACACACACACACACACACACACACGTCTGCACGTGCTGATTTACAGATATGCACTTCCAAACACGGACCAAACAAAAACAACTTATTTGTTCGGGAGTAATAACAACATCTTGATTTACTATAATATTTGTAAAGGTGTATCAGTGATAGGCTCATGCAGATATTTGACAGTAAAACCGTTTATCTTTTATATCAAGAGAAACTGACATCATGCTCTTAAAGATAAAAAACGAAAAGAATGACAGCCGTGATCACACATTTCTAGCCCACAAAACATCATCAGAGATATTTTAGAAATTCATTTTCTTCAATCAAACTCACACCAAAGAAATAGAACAAGGTTCACTGAGACAGGTAGGCACACAAGCACATATACTGCACACATCGATATGAAGAAAACATGCTTATTATGGACT
>JAMYXO010000105.1:37500-60000 GCA_033310375.1 Conus canariensis
ACACATTTCCAGCCCACACGACATTAGAAATATTTTGGAAACAGTTTTCTTCCAAATTTCATAAGATTAACATAACAATAACGACAACAATCTCGCTCACACCAAACATGTAGAACAAGGTTCACAGAGAATGGTACACGAGCACATATACTGCACACATAGATATGAAGAAAATATGTTTATCACCCATGGACTTGTCACGACAGGGTATGTTGCTGTAATATTTGCAATGGCCTACCAAGGAAAGGCATAACTCATACAGTAGTACAAAGTTCAGACAGTATCTGGCATTAAGGATAGTCTCATTCATACCGAATACACACAGACACACACACACACACACACACACACACACACACACACACACACACACACACACACACACCTCTGCACGTGCAGCTGAGTTCACACATTTCCAGCCCACAGGGCATTGACAGATATGTTTTAGAAATCCATTTCTTCAACATTTGATACAACTGATATAACAAAACGGTCAACAATCCTGCTCACGACCACACATACAGAACAAGGTTCTCACAGACACGTACACTAGCACATATAATGCACACATTGATATGAAGAAAACACGCTTATCATGGACTCTTTAAAACAGGGTATGTTGCTGTCATATTTGCAATGGCGTACCAAGGATAGGCCATTGCAAAGATGAGACAGCAGCATAGCTCATATAGTGGCACAAAGATTACTAAAGTATCTGGCATGAAGGATAAGTAAATACAAATTTTTATTAGGACTAGTAAACAAATCATCCATCTGAAAGAACAAGTCTCATTCATACCGAATACATGCACACACACACACACACACACACACACACACACACACACACACACGCGCGCGCGCGCGCACACACGCACACACACACACACACACACACACACACACACACACACACACAATGGCCTACCAAGCAAAGGCATAACTCACACAGTAGTACAAATTTCAGACCAGTACATTAAGGATAGTCCTCATTCATACGACACACACACACACACACACACACACACACACACACACACACACACACACACACACACACACACCTCTGTACATGCAGGTAAGCTCACATGAACGTCCAAACACAGGCAAAGGAAAAACAACCTATTTGTCAAGGAGTAATCACAGCATGCTGCTTCACTGTAATATTTGCAATGGCGTGTCAGTGATAGGCCCTTGTAGATATTTGACAGTAAATCCATTCATGTTAGAAATAAAGACCAAATTAACACCAGTCATTGAAATGGGAAAAAAAAGATAGTTGAGATCACATATTTCTAGCCCACAGCATATCAGATATGTTTTGTAAATCATTTTTCCTCCAAATTTGATAAGATTAACATAACAATAACGACAACAAACTCGCTAACACCACACACACACACACACACACACACACACACACACACACACACACACACACACACCTCTTTGAAATATAAACCAAATTAACACCAGTCATTGAAATGAAAAAAAAAAGTGAAAGTTAAGATCACACATTTCCGGCCCACAGGACATCAAATGTGTTTTAGAAATCCGTTTCTTCAACATGTGATACAATTGACACAACAAAACGATCAACAATCCCACTCACACCTCACATACAGAACAAGGTTCTCACAGACACGTACACTAGCACATATAATGCACACATTCATATTAAGAAAATATGCTTATCATGGACTCTTTAAAACAGGCTATGGTGCTGTCATATTTGCAATGGCGTACCAAGGATAGGCCATTGCAAAGATGAGACAGCAGCATAGCTTATACTGTGGCACAAAGATTACTAAAGTATCTGGCATTAAGGATAAGCAAATACAAATTGTCATTAGGACTAGTAACCAAACCATCCATCTGAAAGAACAAGTCTCATTCGTACCCAACACACACACACACACAAAACACACACACACACACACACACACACACACACACACACACACACACACACACACACCTGCACGTGCTTATTTACAGACACGCACCAAACAAAAAGAACATATTTTGGTCGGGAGTAGTTGTTTTACTGTAATATTTGCAAAGGCGTATCAGTGATAGGCCCTTGCAGCTTATTTGACAGTAAAACCGTTCATCTTTTGTATCAAGAGCAAACTGATATCATGCTCAGAAAGATAAAAAAAAGAAAAGAATGACAGCTGTGATCACACATTTATAGCCCACAAAACATCAACAAAGATGTTTTAGAAATTCAGTATCTTCAATCCCAACTCACACCAAACAAATAGAACAAAGTTCACTAAGACAGATCAAGCACATATACTGCACACATAGATATGAAGAAAACATGTTTATCATGGACTCTTTACAATAGGGTATGTTGCTGTCATATTTGCAATGGCGTACCAAGGATAGGCCATTGCAAAGATTGGACAGCAGCATAACTCGTATGGTGGCACAAAGATTAGTAGAGTATCTGGTATCAAAGATGACAGGAAATAAAAGACAAATTGTCAGTGTCACTAGAAACCAAATCATCCTGCTAATACAAATATAAATACTCTGAAGTCGTGAAGACCAAAGCAAAAGTTAAAAAAGAATGAATGGATCCAGACACTAACAGGACATACACACACAGGTGGTCAAATGAGACCTTTTTTTTAGTAGCATTTCCTTTCTCAGTTTTTTTCTTGCTTTTTTCCTTTTTCTCAGTTTTTCATATATCTCGTTTTTCTCATGGACTTCAGATATTCTATCCTTTACCCGCTTTTTTCCTTTTAGTTGTTATAAACGCTAAAAAAACAAACAAAAAGAAAACGCGCGCACATACACACAGGCACACACACACACACACACACACACACACACACACACTAAACAAAGAAGAAAGCCGAATGTGATTCATGTATACACAGCAATCATTCATTCCTGATGGGCATATTTCATAAAATAGACAATGTACAGAAGTCGTTACCGTTTAGTTTGTCATTTGTCCTCTTTCTGGTGATACTGTGTGCACACAAACAGAGCTAAAAAAAAAAAAAAAAAAAAAAAAAAAAAAAAAAAAAAAAACCGGGCCTATCATTCACCCTTCACAACATGGTACACCGCTGCAATATTTGCAATGGCGTATCAAAGACAGGCCATAGCAAAAATTGGACAGCAGCTTGACTCCTTTACTTCTACTAAGTGTGATAAAACGTCTGGCTTATCTTCACTATCAACTCTAAAGCTATCAAGAAATGGAATGCAATAAATCCATTATTCTTATTATTAGTAAGGGGGAGTGGGAGGGGGGGGGGGGGGCAGTGTTTTCCCGTTAGTTTCAAATGTTGATTTTGGCCACTGGTTGGACTGTGTTCTGGAAGGATTTAACTTACAAAAAAATGATATCGCCATTTTTGTGATTTCTTTATACTTTTTCTCTCAATTTCAAATTACGGCCCAAATCGTGCTAAGTAATTTGATTATATCACCCCAAAATACATTCTGTACGCAAAGCAAACACCCAGCATATTGCAAGAAAAAAACACTCCTTTCAACAACTCAAACTTTTTTTTGTTCTTGACTTCTAAATTGTACATACAGTGATAATCTCATAGCTCAAACCTGTTTTATTTAGATCTAGTTGCAAAGCGAGAGGACTGCAGGCGGAAATCTAAACAAATCTTAAATAAATGTTAGCGAACCGCCCAGAGAACGTGGACAAACGAGTCACAAGACGAAACACAACTAGTTTCGACCTCTTAGGTCTTCATCAGGTGAGACATTAACGAATAAAACAATGAAAATTCACTTAGCTTTGATCGCTTCAGATCACTTGGTAGGGTTCAGCGCAAGGAAGAAGGCGTTGAATGAGAACGAGGCTGTTGGAAGGGAAATAGTGAGCGAGTCAAAGTCGTAATGAAGATAATAATATTACTGATAGGAATACTAATAATGGTCAAAATACTGAGAGAGAAAAAAAAAAAAAAAAAGGGACAAGATTACTACCAATCTGTGTCAATAAGTATGGGTATGGGAGAAAGGAGAGTGGGTTAGAGGATTCTTAAACAGCAGGGTTGCCGTGGCAACAGTCCCAGAGGCGAAGGCGATGGTGATGTCAATGCCAGTGGTAGTATCAATACTAGCAATAGTATTACTGAATGATACTGCTAACAACGATAGTGAAGGGTAAGGTAATGAAAGCATGATACAGAAATATATTTAGAAAATACAATTTTTATAATAATCAAATAAATAAATAAATGAAACATTAAAAATAATAATAAATTAAAAAATCAGTAAATAATAATAATTTAAAAAAAAAATAAAATAATTAAAAAAAAAAATAATAATGATAATAAATGCATAAATAAGATAGCTATAAGTTGTGTGAGGTGAATAGTGGGAGATAAGGTAGTATGTGTGTGTGTGGTGGGAGGATATTATGGGCTGAGATAGAAGTGGTGGGTTGGTACATGTTACTTTAAGGTGTAGATGCTATGAGGGTGGAGGGAAGAAGGGGATGGGTTTACGTACTAACTGGGGGAGGGGAGGGGCAACATATTCACACCTATACACAATCTCTCTCTCTCTCTCTCTCTCCCCCCCCCCCCCCTTTCACGACCAACGATAAAGGAGCCAGCATTCTGTTTATTATGTGTGTGTGTATGTGTGAGTGTGAGTGTGTGTGTGTGTGTGTGTGTGTGTGTGTGTGTGTGTGTGTGTTCCATTTGTAATATCAGCCTTATTCATTGGTTACCCCCACCTCCACCCCCAGCAACCGCCATATCCACCAACACCCCTACACACATCATTACTAGGGCAGGGGGAGGGGGGAGTAAGTCGATTGATGTAGCAAATGGAGAGACTCAGAGAGTGTAGGAAAAGGGAAGATGATGATAGCTGCAACCTATGTCTGAGGTAAACAGAGGGAGGTAGGGTGGTATGGGTGTGTGTAGGTGGGGGATATTTCAGGCTGGAGCTGCAGAGATGGAATGGTACATACTACTTTTGGACGTTGATGCCATGAGGGTGGACGGTGCCCAGTTTGGCAATGAGATGAGATTCCTGCATAAGGCGTTCCAAGCTGTCACTCTTAGATTGCCAAAGTGCCAAGACTTTGACATGGTTGATGTTGTGTTGGGCATGGTTGAAGTGTAGAGCGACTGGTTTGGGCCGATGGTGGCGGATGTCGGCCAGGTGTTCAGAGATGCGCGTCTCAAGTGTGCGAGATGTCTCACCTACATAGATCTTACCGCACAGCTGACAGTGGATGGCATACACAATGTTATGGCTCTGGCAGGAGAAAGTGCGTTTAATAGTGAAAGAGCCTGTGGGGCCATGTAGGATGGTGTCTGGTTTGGTGAGAGAGCAGATTTTGCAGTTGGGTTTTGAGCAGGGGAAAGTACCTGGTGGCTTAGGTGTTGAGATTTTGTTCAGCTTAGAGCGCACCAGTAGGTCGTTGAGGTTTTTGTCACGTTTGAAAGTGATCATTGGTGTGGTCTCAAAGGCAGGTTTATGGTTTTCTACTATGTGCCAGTTAGACTTCAGGATCCTGCAGATGGGCAGATTGTGAGGATGGAAGAGAAGGCAGGCAGTGGGTCTGTCTGTCTCTTTGGGAGGTTTAGTTTCCAGAGTAGATGTTCTGGATTTAGCTGCAGTGCGGCTGAGAGCATCACTGATGACGGCACTAGGGTATCCACGGTTGGTGAAAAAATCAGACATTTTGGCTGCTTGTATAGTGAAATCCTCTTCGCTAGAGCACAGTCTGCGTAGGCGAAGGAATTCAGAATATGGAATGCTATTTTTAGTGGACTGGTGGTGGGAAGATGTGTAGTCCAGGTATGAGTGCGCATCAGTAGGTTTGTAGAAGACTGAGGTTTGAAGCAGTCCATCTTTGAGGGAGATAGTGATGTCCAGGAAATTAACTGACTGTGAAATGGTGTAGGTCAGCTGGATGGATGGATGGAAGGTCTGTGCAAAGTTGAGGAAATTCTGGAGGTCATGTTCTGGCATGGATGTGGCTCCCAATCCATCATCTATGTATCTTTTGTAGAGCTCTGGTGTTGGGCCTGTGTAAGAGGTTAGTAGGCGGTGTTCTAGGTGTCCCATGAAGAGGCAGGCATAGGATGGTCCCATTTTGGTTCCCATAGCAACACCACTGATTTGTGAGAATGTGTGGTTGTTGAATTCAAAAGTATTGAGGGTGAGGACTAATTCTGCAAGTCTGACTAGTGTAGCTGTGGGAGGGTGTTGTTGGTTGGGGGGCCGTTTGTTAAGAAAGAATGCGAGGGCCTTCAGTCCATCAGCATGAGGGATGGAAGTGTAGAGAGAGACGACATCAAGGGTAAAGAGGAGGCTGGGTTTGAAAGTGGGATCTGTGTTGTATGAATTAATCATGTTGAGTGTGTGTGTAGTGTCTTTGAGGTATGTGGGGAGGCCTTGTACTATGGGTTGGAGGAGAGAGTCTAAGTACTGTGAAATGTGTTCTGTAGGGCAGCTGCATGCAGATACTATGGGTCTGCCGGGAGTATTGGTTTTGTGTATTTTAGGGAGCAGGTAGAAGGTGGGTTGTTTGGTGTCTGTCATTATGAGGAGTTTGGCTGTCTTCGGTAAGTTGTTGTGTTTGATTTCTTGTTTAACTGTGGTTGAGATGAGTTTCTGGTGTTGGGGGAGGGGTGATGCTGTGAGTGGTGTATAGAAATTTGTGTCTGACAGTTGTCTGTGTGCTTCTTTTATGTACAACTGTTTGTCCCAGACCACCACTGTACCACCCTTGTCTGCTGGTTTGATGACAATGTCTTGTCTTTGTCTCAGTGATTCAAGAGCTTTTTGTTCATCCCGTGAGAGGTTGGAATTGCGGACAGGTTTGGATTTAACTTGAGAGATTTCTTTTCTACACTTTTTGATGTAGAGTTCAACTTCAGTGGATTTGTCAAGAGGTGGCTGGCGAAGCACTGGAGTTCGAAAAAGGTGGGTAAAAATGTCTGAGCTGTCTGGTAGAGGGGGCTTGGGCACACCGTCAAGTGCAGCCATCCATCTTAATTTTCTAAAGAATCTTTCAACATCAACGTGGTTTTGATATTTATTGGTGGCAGGCTGAATGGGAATAAATTTCAGACCTTTTGCCAGGACTGATCTTTCATCATTGGTGAGAGTCAGATTATCAGGAATGCAGCGAACAAGGTGGCGGTGTTGCTCATGGGTGATAGAAGGGTCAGTTTTGTGTGTAGGGGGATTCAACTGGTCTGGGTTTGCCTCGTGTTTGTTTCGTAATTTTGATAACTTGTCTTGCTTAATCTGGTAGCAGTGATTGTGAATGAGCTGGTTGTGTGTATGGATGAGCTGTCTGAGTCTTGAAGCAGTGGCTTGGGCATGATGATTGTGGTTTGTTGTTTGAAATGTTGAAGAAGAGGGAGAGAGATTCCAGGGATGAATTGAGTGTTTTGATATGTGCCAACATGAGTCTACGGCTGGCTTGGAATAGAATTCTTGTAGTGGTAGTGGTAAGAGCGGTGTTATGAAGATCGGATGGGGTGTGAGAAAGTGAGAAGCCGCGAGGGGTGATTCGCAGTCGAATGCATTGTTTTAGAAAGTTGAGATGAGATGCAGATTTCGTTTTCTGAAACTGTGTTTTAGCATATCCTAGGGCAAATGGCTGGATGATAGGTGGCAGAAAATGAATGGACTGGTGAAAACTGGCATGTGTACGGGAGAGGAATTGGGGGGCCGGCATTATGTTCTGATTTAGGTTCTTAGAGTTGAGAGGTCAGGAGTGCCTGATTGCGATCGCACGTACACGACTAAAAACGTATGTTAAACGAAATACGGATCAATGATTAACAGTATACAATGATCGAAAGACGTATACACGATAACAATCACACACACTGATGACACACACTGATGACACCAGACACACACACACTGATGACACGATAACAATCACACACACTGATGACACACACTGATGACACCAGACACACACACACTGTCGCTCACTATGACACCAGAACACACACACACTGATGACACACACTGATGACACCAGACACCATCCTACATGGCCCCACAGGCTCTTTCACTATTAAACGCACTTTCTCCTGCCAGAGCCATAACATTGTGTATGCCATCCACTGTCAGCTGTGCGGTAAGATCTATGTAGGTGAGACATCTCGCACACTTGAGACGCGCATCTCTGAACACCTGGCCGACATCCGCCACCATCGGCCCAAACCAGTCGCTCTACACTTCAACCATGCCCAACACAACATCAACCATGTCAAAGTCTTGGCACTTTGGCAATCTAAGAGTGACAGCTTGGAACGCCTTATGCAGGAATCTCATCTCATTGCCAAACTGGGCACCGTCCACCCTCATGGCATCAACGTCCAAAAGTAGTATGTACCATTCCATCTCTGCAGCTCCAGCCTGAAATATCCCCCACCTACACACACCCATACCACCCTACCTCCCTCTGTTTACCTCAGACATAGGTTGCAGCTATCATCATCTTCCCTTTTCCTACACTCTCTGAGTCTCTCCATTTGCTACATCAATCGACTTACTCCCCCCTCCCCCTGCCCTAGTAATGATGTGTGTAGGGGTGTTGGTGGATATGGCGGTTGCTGGGGGTGGAGGTGGGGGTAACCAATGAATAAGGCTGATATTACAAATGGAACACACACACACACACACACACACACACACACACACACACACACACACACTCACACTCACACATACACACACACATAATAAATAGAATGCTGGCTCCTTTATCGTTGGTCGTGAAAGGGGGGGGGGGGGGGGGGGGAGAGAGAGAGAGAGAGAGAGAGAGATTGTGTATAGGTGTGAATATGTTGCCCCTCCCCCTCCCCCAGTTAGTACGTAAACCCATCCCCTTCTTCCCTCCACCCTCATAGCATCTACACCTTAAAGTAACATGTACCAACCCACCACTTCTATCTCAGCCCATAATATCCTCCCACCACACACACACATACTACCTTATCTCCCACTATTCACCTCACACAACTTATAGCTATCTTATTTATGCATTTATTATCATTATTATTTTTTTTTTTTTAATTATTTTATTTTTTTTTTAAAATTATTATTATTTACTGATTTTTTAATTTATTATTATTTTTAATGTTTCATTTATTTATTTATTTGATTATTATAAAAATTGTATTTTCTAAATATATTTCTGTATCATGCTTTCATTACCTTACCCTTCACTATCGTTGTTAGCAGTATCATTCAGTAATACTATTGCTAGTATTGATACTACCACTGGCATTGACATCACCATCGCCTTCGCCTCTGGGACTGTTGCCACGGCAACCCTGCTGTTTAAGAATCCTCTAACCCACTCTCCTTTCTCCCATACCCATACTTATTGACACAGATTGGTAGTAATCTTGTCCCTTTTTTTTTTTTTTTTTCTCTCTCAGTATTTTGACCATTATTAGTATTCCTATCAGTAATATTATTATCTTCATTACGACTTTGACTCGCTCACTATTTCCCTTCCAACAGCCTCGTTCTCATTCAACGCCTTCTTCCTTGCGCTGAACCCTACCAAGTGATCTGAAGCGATCAAAGCTAAGTGAATTTTCATTGTTTTATTCGTTAATGTCTCACCTGATGAAGACCTAAGAGGTCGAAACTAGTTGTGTTTCGTCTTGTGACTCGTTTGTCCACGTTCTCTGGGCGGTTCGCTAACATTTATTTAAGATTTGTTTAGATTTCCGCCTGCAGTCCTCTCGCTTTGCAACTAGATCTATTTTGATTCATACTGACTGCTACCCTTCGTTGTTTTGTATTTCTGTTTACGTCATCAGTGTGTGTGATTGTTATCGTGTATACGTCTTTCGATCATTGTATACTGTTAATCATTGATCCGTATTTCGTTTAACATACGTTTTTAGTCGTGTACGTGCGATCGCAATCAGGCACTCCTGACCTCTCAACTCTAAGAACCTAAATCAGAACATAATGCCGGCCCCCCAATTCCTCTCCCGTACACATGCCAGTTTTCACCAGTCCATTCAGTTTCTGCCACCTATCATCCAGCCATTTGCCCTAGGATATGCTAAAACACAGTTTCAGAAAACGAAATCTGCATCTCATCTCAACTTTCTAAAACAATGCATTCGACTGCGAATCACCCCTCGCGGCTTCTCACTTTCTCACACCCCATCCGATCTTCATAACACCGCTCTTACCACTACCACTACAAGAATTCTATTCCAAGCCAGCCGTAGACTCATGTTGGCACATATCAAAACACTCAATTCATCCCTGGAATCTCTCTCCCGTCTTCTTCAACATTTCAAACAACAAACCACAATCATCATGCCCATAGCCACTGCTTCAAGACTCAGACAGCTCATCCATACACACAACCAGCTCATTCACAATCACTGCTACCAGATTAAGCAAGACAAGTTATCAAAATTACGAAACAAACACGAGGCAAACCCAGACCAGTTGAATCCCCCTACACACAAAACTGACCCTTCTATCACCCATGAGCAACACCGCCACCTTGTTCGCTGCATTCCTGATAATCTGACTCTCACCAATGATGAAAGATCAGTCCTGGCAAAAGGTCTGAAATTTATTCCCATTCAGCCTGCCACCAATAAATATCAAAACCACGTTGATGTTGAAAGATTCTTTAGAAAATTAAGATGGATGGCTGCACTTGACGGTGTGCCCAAGCCCCCTCTACCAGACAGCTCAGACATTTTTACCCACCTTTTTCGAACTCCAGTGCTTCGCCAGCCACCTCTTGACAAATCCACTGAAGTTGAACTCTACATCAAAAAGTGTAGAAAAGAAATCTCTCAAGTTAAATCCAAACCTGTCCGCAATTCCAACCTCTCACGGGATGAACAAAAAGCTCTTGAATCACTGAGACAAAGACAAGACATTGTCATCAAACCAGCAGACAAGGGTGGTGCAGTGGTGGTCTGGGACAAACAGTTGTACATAAAAGAAGCACACAGACAACTGTCAGACACAAATTTCTATACACCACTCACAGCATCACCCCTCCCCCAACACCAGAAACTCATCTCAACCACAGTTAAACAAGAAATCAAACACAACAACTTACCGAAGACAGCCAAACTCCTCATAATGACAGACACCAAACAACCCACCTTCTACCTGCTCCCTAAAATACACAAAACCAATACTCCCGGCAGACCCATAGTATCTGCATGCAGCTGCCCTACAGAACACATTTCACAGTACTTAGACTCTCTCCTCCAACCCATAGTACAAGGCCTCCCCACATACCTCAAAGACACTACACACACACTCAACATGATTAATTCATACAACACAGATCCCACTTTCAAACCCAGCCTCCTCTTTACCCTTGATGTCGTCTCTCTCTACACTTCCATCCCTCATGCTGATGGACTGAAGGCCCTCGCATTCTTTCTTAACAAACGGCCCCCCAACCAACAACACCCTCCCACAGCTACACTAGTCAGACTTGCAGAATTAGTCCTCACCCTCAATACTTTTGAATTCAACAACCACACATTCTCACAAATCAGTGGTGTTGCTATGGGAACCAAAATGGGACCATCCTATGCCTGCCTCTTCATGGGACACCTAGAACACCGCCTACTAACCTCTTACACAGGCCCAACACCAGAGCTCTACAAAAGATACATAGATGATGGATTGGGAGCCACATCCATGCCAGAACATGACCTCCAGAATTTCCTCAACTTTGCACAGACCTTCCATCCATCCATCCAGCTGACCTACACCATTTCACAGTCAGTTAATTTCCTGGACATCACTATCTCCCTCAAAGATGGACTGCTTCAAACCTCAGTCTTCTACAAACCTACTGATGCGCACTCATACCTGGACTACACATCTTCCCACCACCAGTCCACTAAAAATAGCATTCCATATTCTGAATTCCTTCGCCTACGCAGACTGTGCTCTAGCGAAGAGGATTTCACTATACAAGCAGCCAAAATGTCTGATTTTTTCACCAACCGTGGATACCCTAGTGCCGTCATCAGTGATGCTCTCAGCCGCACTGCAGCTAAATCCAGAACATCTACTCTGGAAACTAAACCTCCCAAAGAGACAGACAGACCCACTGCCTGCCTTCTCTTCCATCCTCACAATCTGCCCATCTGCAGGATCCTGAAGTCTAACTGGCACATAGTAGAAAACCATAAACCTGCCTTTGAGACCACACCAATGATCACTTTCAAACGTGACAAAAACCTCAACGACCTACTGGTGCGCTCTAAGCTGAACAAAATCTCAACACCTAAGCCACCAGGTACTTTCCCCTGCTCAAAACCCAACTGCAAAATCTGCTCTCTCACCAAACCAGACACCATCCTACATGGCCCCACAGGCTCTTTCACTATTAAACGCACTTTCTCCTGCCAGAGCCATAACATTGTGTATGCCATCCACTGTCAGCTGTGCGGTAAGATCTATGTAGGTGAGACATCTCGCACACTTGAGACGCGCATCTCTGAACACCTGGCCGACATCCGCCACCATCGGCCCAAACCAGTCGCTCTACACTTCAACCATGCCCAACACAACATCAACCATGTCAAAGTCTTGGCACTTTGGCAATCTAAGAGTGACAGCTTGGAACGCCTTATGCAGGAATCTCATCTCATTGCCAAACTGGGCACCGTCCACCCTCATGGCATCAACGTCCAAAAGTAGTATGTACCATTCCATCTCTGCAGCTCCAGCCTGAAATATCCCCCACCTACACACACCCATACCACCCTACCTCCCTCTGTTTACCTCAGACATAGGTTGCAGCTATCATCATCTTCCCTTTTCCTACACTCTCTGAGTCTCTCCATTTGCTACATCAATCGACTTACTCCCCCCTCCCCCTGCCCTAGTAATGATGTGTGTAGGGGTGTTGGTGGATATGGCGGTTGCTGGGGGTGGAGGTGGGGGTAACCAATGAATAAGGCTGATATTACAAATGGAACACACACACACACACACACACACACACACACACACACTCACACTCACACATACACACACACATAATAAATAGAATGCTGGCTCCTTTATCGTTGGTCGTGAAAGGGGGGGGGGGGGGGGGGGGAGAGAGAGAGAGAGAGAGAGAGAGATTGTGTATAGGTGTGAATATGTTGCCCCTCCCCCTCCCCCAGTTAGTACGTAAACCCATCCCCTTCTTCCCTCCACCCTCATAGCATCTACACCTTAAAGTAACATGTACCAACCCACCACTTCTATCTCAGCCCATAATATCCTCCCACCACACACACACATACTACCTTATCTCCCACTATTCACCTCACACAACTTATAGCTATCTTATTTATGCATTTATTATCATTATTATTTTTTTTTTTTTTAATTATTTTATTTTTTTTTTAAATTATTATTATTTACTGATTTTTTAATTTATTATTATTTTTAATGTTTCATTTATTTATTTATTTGATTATTATAAAAATTGTATTTTCTAAATATATTTCTGTATCATGCTTTCATTACCTTACCCTTCACTATCGTTGTTAGCAGTATCATTCAGTAATACTATTGCTAGTATTGATACTACCACTGGCATTGACATCACCATCGCCTTCGCCTCTGGGACTGTTGCCACGGCAACCCTGCTGTTTAAGAATCCTCTAACCCACTCTCCTTTCTCCCATACCCATACTTATTGACACAGATTGGTAGTAATCTTGTCCCTTTTTTTTTTTTTTTTTTTCTCTCTCAGTATTTTGACCATTATTAGTATTCCTATCAGTAATATTATTATCTTCATTACGACTTTGACTCGCTCACTATTTCCCTTCCAACAGCCTCGTTCTCATTCAACGCCTTCTTCCTTGCGCTGAACCCTACCAAGTGATCTGAAGCGATCAAAGCTAAGTGAATTTTCATTGTTTTATTCGTTAATGTCTCACCTGATGAAGACCTAAGAGGTCGAAACTAGTTGTGTTTCGTCTTGTGACTCGTTTGTCCACGTTCTCTGGGCGGTTCGCTAACATTTATTTAAGATCTGTTTTATTTAGTTCTTTCGGTCCACCATCTGGCTGGTTCTGGTCAGCTAGTGTACGATAGAACTTCAATGTTCATTTAGTGTTTGTGTTCATAGTTAAATGGAAGGATCTCCTTCTTCATCCTCTTCAATTCCTAAGAGTGCCTGGTGGACATTACTGCACACCTCCTCATCGGCTCCACTCAAACACATCTTGGAGCAGTTGAGGCCCTGCGACCGACAGGAACAGTGTGATGTGCAACTGGTCTTCTTGCACCCACATTTGATGAGGTGAGTAACTGTGGCTGGAGCTGGGGGATCCCTTGTTGGAGCTGGTACTAGCCTATCCCCCTCTTCCTTCCACCCGTAGGTTGTTGCTGGTGGTAGCCGAGGGTGAGGAATGTCATCCTGACGCCACACCTTCCAAGTGTGATTCTTGCTTTCATCAACAGCCTTTTGCAGTTGTTTCCCTGCACTGAAATGTACACACCTCATGAACTGCTTCCTTCCTGTCTTCTTGGCAGAAGAAACACTGCTTTGCATTGAAAGGAGATGTTGCTGAACGTGTGAAATGAAGAGTCTCACTTTCAGCAGAGCCTGATGCACTAGTGGCTGCAGAACAAGGCCGTCCACGCCTCTTCTGTACATGCTGACTCTCTCCTTCTTGGCAGGCCTTCTGGTTTCGTGCCTTGGCACGCTCAAGGTGACCACTGTGACAAGACGATCCATAACATTTCCTATGCCACTTTGTTTTCATATCTTTTAGATTGGAGGCAGTGTATCCATGCAATCGCCCACTGATCTGTGCATAATCAGTATCTCCATGCTGTCCTCTTTCGTGCACAAACTGGAGGAACTTTGAGTAGGGTTCCTCTGATGGTTCAGACACTAGGACACCAGTGCCAGGCTCCTGACACTGAATACACAGTTTGAAATCAGTTTCTGGTCTTGGTTTCTTACTGGTGCTGGGCTCCATCTTGTGTGACTGCTCCTAATGGCTCATGCACGTCAATCTGCAACGAAATTTAGGGTGAATGCAGATGTGTATTTCTTATTTCTAAGGCCTTACCTATCATGCAAAAGTTAGCTGATGTGGATCATCTTTGCATCTTCCTGAAGAGGAGAAAGTGAGATCTCAGTATTATATGCTGGTTTGAATGGGTCGTGGCTGCAAAGTTCAACAAGAAGTTAGTTGTATGATCATAAACAGGATAAACAGATATTCTGTAATGAAGACACTGTTAGTTCAGATTGAATATTTGTCAGAAACACTTTAGAAAACACAACGTAACATTCTTGCACTCCACAGTCTGAAACAAAGCGTGATAAAGACAGTACGTTGGGTCAAAAATGACCTTTCAGCTTTGACGCTGTGTCAAGTTTACTGAAGGCCCACAGAAAAAATGGCGACTTTTTCCACTTCCTGGCAATGCTGAAAACACATTCATAATAGTTGCAAAAAATTACATGCAAAACCGACCGGAATCCCAGTCTGTTACAGAGAGAGAGAGAGAGAGAGAGAGAGAGAGAGAGAGAGAGAGAGAGAGAGATGTGACACTCATGCAGACATTCTTCGTGAACATATTTCATGAAGGACATATTCATAGAAACCGTTACCGTTATTTTTCTAGTCATACTCTCTCTGACAACGATACTATGTGTACACACATATATTAAAAAAAACAACAACCTTGGTACATCATTCATCCTCCACAGCACGTTATGCTGCTATAATATTTGCAATGGCGTACCAAACGTAGGCCATAGCAAAGACTGGACAGCAATATGCTTGTTAATTTCTACTTAATGTACTATAATATCAGGCATATCATTTCTATTAGTCCTAAAGCTGGCAAGAAATGGAATGTAAAAGTCAGTAACACCTAAATAAATCATATGTGTCCAAGTGATCAAAGCATGAAAGGTCTTTTACCGAGTTAACCACGTGATCTGTTGCGTTTCCTTGAATAAAGCAGAGTGCAGTTGTCCTCTGTAGCGTCACCTTGAACAAAGCAAAACACAGTTGTTCTCTGTTATGTATCTTGAATAAAGCAAAACACAGTTGTCCTCTGTTGTGTACCTGGAATAAAACAAAACACGGTTGTCCTCTGTTGTGTACCTGGAATAAAGCAAAACACGGCTGTCCTCTGTTATGTACCTGGAATAAAGCAAAAAATGGTTGTCCTCTGTTGTGTACTTGGAATAAAGCAAAACACAGTTGTTCTCTGTTGTGTACCTGGAATAAAGCAAAACACGGCTGTCCTCTGTTGTGTACCTGGAATAAAGCAAAACACGTCTGTACTGTGTTGTGTACCTGGAATAAAAAAAAAACAAAAAACTTGTCCTCTGATGTGTACCTGATATAAAGCAAAACACACTTGTCCTCTGCTGTTTCACCTGGAATAAAGCAAAACACGGTTGTCCTCTACTGGGTGCATGGAATAAAGCAGAGCACACTTGTTGTCTGCTGGGTACCTGGAATAAAACAAAAAACACACTTGTTCTCTGCTGGGTACCTGGAATAAAGCAAAACACGGTTGTTCTCTGCTGGGCACCTGGAATAAAGCAAAACACGTTAGTTCTCTGCTAGGTCCTGGAATAAAAGCAAAACACGGTTGTTCTCTGCAAACACACTTGTTCTCTGCTGTGTACCTGGAATAGAAGCAAAACTTGGTTGTTCTCTGCTGGGTACCTGGAATAGAAGCAAAACACACTTGTTCTCTGCTGCGTACCTGAATAGAAGCAAAACACACTTGTTCTCTGCTGCGTACCTGGAATAGAAGCAAAACACACTTGTATCTGCTGCATACCTGAAAAAACGAAAACATTAGTTCTGCTGACGTACCTGGAATAAAGCAAACACCTGTTTCTGCAAAACACACTTGTCTTCTGCTTGTACCTGAAAAAAGCAAAACACGTTGTTCTCTGCTGGGTACCTGGAATAAAACCAAACACACTTGTTCTCTGCAAAACAACACTTTTATCTGCTGCTTGTACCTGGAATAAAAGCAAAACACTTGTTCTCTGCTGGGGTACCTGCAATAGAAGCAAAACACACTTGTTCTCTGCTGCGTACCTGAAATAGAAGCAAAACAACTTTAATCTGCATGCATACCTGGCAATAAAGCAAAACACACTTGTTCTCTGCTGGTACCTGAATAGAAGCAAAACACACTTGTTATCTGCTGGTACCTGGAATAGAAGCAAAACACACTTGTTATCTGTGGGAACTGGAATAAAGCAAAACACACTTGTTCTCTGCTGCATACCTGGAATAGAACGCAAAACACACTTGTTCTCTGCTGTACCTGGAATAGAAGCAAAACACACTTGTTCATCTGCTGGATACCTGGAATAAAAGAAAACACACTTGTTCTCTGCCGCATACCTGGAATAGAAGCAAAACACACATGTTCTCTGCTGCTACCTAGAATAGAAGCAAAACACACTTGTTCTCTGCTGCATACTGGAATAGAAGCAAAACACACTTGTTCTCTGCTGCATACCTGAAACAGAAGGAAAACGCATTCAATGCTGGGTACCTGAATAGAAGCAAACACACTTGTTAATTGCTGCGTACCTGGAATAGAAGCAAAACACACTTGCTCTCTGCTGCATACCTGGAAAAGCAAAAAACGTTCATTCTCTGCTAGGTCCTGGAATAAAAGCAAAACACGATTGTTCTACTGCAAACACACTTGTTCTCTGCTTTGTACCTGGAATAAAAGCAAAACACGGTTGTTCTCTGCTGGGTACCTGGAATAGAAGCAAAACACACTTGTTCTCTGCTGGGTACCTGGAATAGAAGCAAAACAGACTTTTTATCTGCGGCGTACCTGGAATAGAAGCAAAACACACTTGTTCTCTGCTGCGTACCTGCAATAGAAGTAAAACACACTTGTTCTCTGCTGCGTACCTGAAATAGAAGCAAAGCACACTTGCTCTCTGCTGTGTACCTGGCATAAAGCAAATTACACTTGTTCTCTGCTGCGTACCTGGAATAGAAGCAAAACACACTTGTAATCTGCTGGGTACCTGGAATAGAAGCAAAACACACTTGTTCTCTGCTGTGTACCTGGCATAAAGCAAAACACACTTCTTCTCTGCTGTGTACCTGGAATAGAAGCAAAACACACTTGTTCTCTGCTGCATACCTGGAATAGAAGCAAAACACACTTGCTCTCTGCTGCATACCTGGAATAAAAGAAAAACAGTCCTGTTCTCTTCCGCATATCTGGAATAGAAGCAAAACACACTTGTTCTCTGCTGCGTACCTGGAATAGAAGCAAAACACACTTGTTCTCTGCTGCATATCTGGAATAGAAGCAAAACACACTTGATCTCTGCTGCATACCTGAAACAGAAGGAAAACGCATTCAATGCTGGGTACCTGGAATAGAAGCAAAGCACACTTGTTAATTGCTGCGTACCTGGAATAGAAGCAAAACACACTTGCTCTCTGCTGCATACCTGGAATAAAGCAAAACACGTTAGTTCTCTGCTAGGTCTTGTAATAAAAGCAAAACACGGTTGTTCTCTGCAAACACACTGGTTCTCTGCTTTGTACCTGGAATAAAAGCAAAACACGGTTGTTCTCTGCTGGGTGCCTGGAATAGAAGCAAAACACACTTGTTCTCTGCTGCGTACCTGGAACAGAAGCAAAACAGACTTTTTAACTGCTGCGTACCTGGAATAGAAGCAAAACACACTTGTTCTCTGCTGCGTACCTGCAATAGAAGCAAAACACACTTGTTCTCTGCTGCGTAACTGCAATAGAAGCAAAACACACTTGTTCTCTGCTGCATACCTGGCATAAAGCAAAACACACTTGTTCTCTGCTGGATACCTGAAATAGAAGCAAAACACACTTGTTATCTGCTGGGTACCTAGAATAGAAGCAAAACACACTTGTTATCTGCTGGGTACCTGGAATAGAACCAAACACACTTGTTCTCTGCTGTGTACCTGGAACAGAAGCAAAACACACTAGTTCTCTGCTGCATACCTGGAATAGAAGAAAAACACACTTGTTCTCTGCTGCATACCTGGAATAAAAGAAAAACACACCTGTTCTCTGCCGCATACCTGGAATAGAAGCAAAACACGCATGTTCTCTGCTGCGTACCTGCAATAGAAGCAAAACACACTTGTTCTCTGCTGCGTATCTGGAATAGAAGCAAAACACACTTGTTCTCTGCTGCATACCTGAAACAGAAGGAAAACGCATTCAATGCTGGGTACCTGGAATAGAAGCAAAGCACACTTGTTAATTGCTGCGTACCTGGAATAGAAGCAAAACACACTTGCTCTCTGCTGCATACCTGGAATAAAGCAAAACACGTTAGTTCTCTGCTAGGTCCTGGAATAAAAGCAAAACACGGTTGTTCTCTGCAAACACACTTGTTCTCTGCTTTGTACCTGGAATAAAAGCAAAACACGGTTGTTCTCTGCTGGGTACCTGGAATAGAAGCAAAACACACTTCTTCTGTGCTGTGTACCTGGAATAGAAGCAAAACAGACTTTTTTTATCTGCTGCGTACCTGGAATAGAAGCAAAACACACTTGTTCTCTGCTGCATACCTGCAATAGAAGCAAAACACACTTGTTCTCTGCAGCGTACCTGAAATAGAAGCAAAACACACTTGTTCTCTGCTGCGTACCTGGCATAAAGCAAAACACACTCCGGCGCTGGGTCTGACCAGCGCATTGCCGGCGTTTTAATGCCGAAGTTCGTCAAATTCCAACTTGATTTTGGTGGGGGTCCTTCCTCAACTTTCCACACTTTTTTTTCTCATTCTTGTCATACCTTTTTTTTCATGGGCCTCATCATGTTTCACCGGTTTTTGGTTTTGATTGTTAACAAAAAGAAAACAAACAAACAAACAAACAAAAAACTCCAAGATCCCCCCCCCTCCAACACACACACACACACACACACACACACACACACACACACACACACACACACACACACACACACACACACACACAACAAAGAACACCCGAAGAAGTCAAGTCGAACATGACATTCATGCAGACATAGCAGTCGTTCTTTGTTGCCATATTTCATAAATGTACATGATAACAGAAAGCCGTTACTGTTCACTTTCTCATTCTACGCCGTTCTGATAATGATACTGTATGCATATAAACAGATCACGAAAAAAGCACATACACACCCAACAACAGGGAAATCATTCAACATGGTATGCTACTGTAATGTTTGCGATGGCGTATTAACGATAGGCCATAGCAAAAATTGGACAGTACACGTATCCCCACTGAACAAACTTGACTTGGCGGTGGCAAAGTTCATGACGCTAACCTGAGCAGAAATTGACCCCTCTGTCTATAGGCGCGTACACTAGCACATATATTGCACACAAAGATAGGAAGAAAACATGCTTATCATGGACTCTTTACAATAGGGTTTGTTTTGTTTTTTCCCTCCACCACCCCCGCCTTTACTGTTTTCATTTTTTGTTGTCTTTTGTTTTTTGTTTCTTTCTTCCCTTTTTTGTTTTGTTTTTTCTTTTCTTTTCTTGTGTAAAGGCGGTCTTTTGTTTTGTTTTAATCTCTCTCTCTCTCTCTCTCTCTCTCTCTCTCTCTCTTTTACATATCTATTTGTTTGAATTCCTACAATGGACATTTGTGGCAAACGTTTAGTGTTATCTTATGGTCTGAAAGAGTCTGGGTTTCTGTTTGACTTAATGTCTTGTGCATTGACTCATTCATTTAATGTATTGCGCATTGACACATTCATTCCGTTTGACCGTTATAGTCATGTCTCCGTGCCTCGTTAGCTCGTTCTCGTATAATGATGTATGTGTTGTCTATAGACATGTACAACAGGAATATACTTTACAATAGGATATGTTGCTATAATATTTGCAATGGCTTACAAAGCATAGGCCATTCCAAAGATTAGACAGCAGCATAACTCATATAGTCGTACAAAGTTTGGTATTGTATCTGACAGTAATGATGACAAGCAAGAAGGTACAAATTGTCACTAGCATTTGTAACCAAATCAGAAATCTGAAAGAACAAGTCTCAATCATACCGAATGCACACACACACACACACACACACACACACACACACACACACACACACACGCACAAATGCACACACACACGCACACACAGACAGACAGACAGACAGACACACACACACACGCGCGCGCGCGCGCGCGCCACAAATGCACACAGACAGACAGACAGACAGACAGACAGACATTTCATCACAACATCTTGGGTTACTGCAATATTTGCAATGGCTTATCATTGACACACCCTTGCAGACATTTGACAGTAAAACCACTCATCTTTCATGTAAAGACCAAAATGACATCAGACATTTTAACTTAAAAAAAAAAAAGATGAGATCACACATTTCCAGCCCATAGGACATCAACGCATATGTTTTAGAAATCCATTTTCTTCAAAATTTGATAAAATCAGTATAACAAAAAACGTGAACAATCCCACTCACACCAAACATACAGAACAAGATTCACCGAGACTGGTACATGAGCACATATATTGCACACATAGATATAAGGAAAACATGCTTTTTCGTCCTCCAACCTCCAATTTTTGCACTTTTTTCTTTTGCCCCCCCACCCCCCACCCCCCCCCCCCCCCCCCCCTTTTCCTTTTTTTTGTGGACAGTGGGGCCTCCATCCTCCTAATATTTCCCATTGTCATTTTTTTCTTCTGAAATTGACTCACACTCACCATGCATTGTCTGTGTGTTTTTTTTAAACTGATATACATTCCTTTGCTGATCTTAATGTTTTGGCGTTTGATACAAAGCGTCTGGGTTTATTCATGTACTGATGTGTGGAGCACTGACGCTTTCATTCTGCTATCTTTGCTGCATAGTATACTTTTAATTGAATTAAATGCACACTCACACCTCCCTTCCTTCCCTTCCCTCATCCCTCGCATCTACTCTGTGTGCTCATGTCTGCGTGTGTGGCGTGTGAGCACGCGCGCGCGCGCGTGTGTGTGTGTGTGTAGGTAAAAATAACAACATTTGTAAAATATAAAGTTAACATTTTCAGCAAAGCCGTTGTGAACATTACAAAGTGATAATGAACATTAATTATTTGTCACATAAAAAGACACAAGTTACACAAAAGCGCTTGAGCACAAAATCGTGTGTGGGTGCCTGATTTTTATCACTGCCTGCTACTATTTGTGAAGAAAACATGCTTATCATGGACTCTTTACAACAGGGTATGTCGCTGTAATATTTTCAATGGCGTACCGGTATACCAAGGATAGGCCATTGCAAAAATTGGACAGAACATAACTCATATAGTGGCACAAAGTTTAATATAGTATCTGGCATTAAGGCTGACAAGCAATAAAATACAAATTGTCAGTGGTACTAGTAACCAAATCATCCATCCAAAAGAAGAAGTCTCATTCATACTGAATGTCATGGTTCCAGACAAACACACATGACATATGCATAAACAG